>JAULKK010027663.1:0-19476 GCA_032355705.1 Rubia peregrina
TGACCAAATCAAAACCGGCTATGACCGGTTTGGGTACCATTCTGGAACATAAATGTAAATCCGGGTACCATAATGACACATTTTTAAAATTTGGGTACCAAACTGTGAATTTCGATTAAAAGTGGGTACCATTTTGGACAATTACTCATTGAATGATATAAATCAAATTTCTAGGTATGCTAAATTTTCTCAAAGAATTGTGTTCCATCAATGGAAAACAAAAATTGAAGCGTAAAAATAAGAGTTGAAAGAATGAATATGTCTCTGCCATTTTTGATGATGAACTACCTCATAAATGTTATGATCCAGGAATGTTTACAATTCCAGGTGAGAAAGGGGGAAAATGTGTTAATAAGGCCATAATATACTTAGGTTCTTCCATTAATGTGATCTCGTATTCTTTGTATGAGAGTCTAGATCTAGGCACTTTGCACAAAACCGAGGTCCAACTAGCCGATCACTCTAGCATATACCCAAAAGGTATTGTGAAGGATGTGTCGGTGCAAGTGGGCTCTTTAACATTCCCCACCAATTTTAATGTCCTTGACATGAAGGGTGATAATCATGAAAAACCTATTCTTTTAGGTAGGCCATTTTTAAATAACTCAAGAACAATAATTGATGTGCATAAGTGAACCCTAACCATGGAGTTTAATGGGTGGAAAGTAGAATTGGATACTAATAATTCAACTGGTCATTATAGTGTGTACCACTCTTTCCAAGTTATTGATGTTGTTCATGATATAGAGTAAGGTGTATGTGAGCCCAATGATGGTAGTTCCTCAAATCTTGCCATATATGATGCTTCAAATAATACTTCTATTGCAATTGTTGTTAATACTAACTTGAGGGAAAGCAACATTGGTGAGACTCTCTTGGGGAAGCAACATCCAACACCTTTCATGTGTCCACGGGAAAGCCAATGAAAGTAGTTTTCCCTCATTCTCATGAGAAGACTTCGCTGGTACATTGCAAACTACCACCTATAGTTTTTAAATGCTCATTTCTTAGAGAAAGATAGAAACCCCCAAATGCTCAGAGATTAACATGGAACAAAAAGGTGAGTTAGGCCTAAGCTATGTGCGTAAGTTTTGTTAAGGGATGATGTATATTCCAAATGTTTTAACTCGGATCGAGGAAGAAGACCAATCGTTTTGGTCCATGTAGTGAATAAGTCCAAGTAGGGAGGTAATTCGTGTCAATGATGTTATACAAACTTGGTTTTGATCATTCGGATCGTCATTCGTGACTTTCCGTCGTTGTTGTTTCAATTTGAGTTTTTGTCATTATTTTCATTTTTTTGTCTTGTTCTTCTCAAGTGTGTATTTTTCCATGATTTTATAGTGAATTGAAGTGCATTCCATATGATGGATGAAGGATTGAGAGTCATGATAATGGAAGAAAAGTCTTGGAAGTTGGTAACTTAAATTTCTTTTCTAAGTGTGGCAAGACCCTACCTGCTAGTCGCGATGTATATGTCATGAGTCATGACGAACAGAGGATTTTTGAAAAATACCAGTCCAAATTGGTCATGACTCGCGACAAGCTTTTTGCGATTGCGACCAAATTCAGAAACACTTTCTTAAAAAATAACTCTCAGTTCCATAATTTTTTGAGTCGCGAAAAACCCTCACGAGTCGCGATGGCCATGTTGCAAGCGCGATGAAATTTAGGAAGTTTTTGGGAAAATACCAACTCTCAGGTTTATTTGGTCATGATTTGCAACATTCCCATTGCGCTCGTGACCAAAATCAGACACTTTGGGTGAAAATGTGAACTCCCAGTTCCATTTTGTTGACAGTCGCGGTGCAGCTGTCGCGATCGTGATGAAAATGTGAATATTTCTTTAAAATGACAAGTCTCAAGTCCAAATTTTTGTGAGTCATGACATGTCTATTGCGGTTTGACTTCAGAATGCCCCTTTGACTAAGTAAAAAAGAAAATTGGCTAGAATCTCATTTTTCTTCCAAGACCTTCTCCTCTCAGCCGGTTTCTTTCCCAAACTACCACTCCTCCACCCTAGCTCTACCAAATATGGCCAAAAATCAACCTCCAATCTAGCCTAAATCATCCCCCTTCAATTACCAATCCTTTCCCACTCCATAAGTACCCTACTCCGGCAAAATTTCACCAAGAACCTGAAACCCTAACTTTTAGGGGGTTTTGAAATTATTAAGTGAATAGGGCTTGGAATCTTTGTCGAATCAATTTATTTATCATCCTACATGTTTATTTGGTACATTTATTCACCTTTACGTTCTTGAATTGTGTTATTTATGAATATGGTGGTTTTTATGAACTTGTGAAGTTGTGGGATGTTTGGAATTATTTGTGAAATATTTTTGGTATGGATTTGGATTGTTGAGATGGTAAATATGGCTTGATATTTATAAGAAATTTTTAGATGGTACTTATACTAGTTTAGCTTTGGGCATGGATGTTAGAATTTGTGCTTGGTGATATTAGCTAAACTTGGTAATAAGTAGCGATGGTTGTACTTTTAGAGAATTGCATAATCAAATTTTAGACTATATCATGATCACAATTGTTTGGGAACTTACAATGCATGGCCTAGATTGATGAAATAGAACATAATTGTGGCATAATATATCTAGCAATGTGATTGTATTGAATTTTACCTATATGGACATATAAGCATTCTTGCATCTTTGTAGTAGCTTTCTTATTATTGTAGTGTGTCGACTATATCATTTTGACTATGATTGCTAATTTCTATAATGGTGCTTACATGTTTATCACTATGTGTTACATACTTTAGTCAGATGATATCTTAGAGATGATTGCATGATTTGTCCATTATGTCCTCGTTCATTCGACATTGTTTGCTCTGTTGATAGACATACCTCTGAAGAGACCTACAGTCACTCAAGCTGCGGGCGCATCTGCTTTACCTCCTCCACAGGCTCCCAAGCCAGCACCGCTACCCCCGCCAGATAGATTCATAGGTTTGTGTCGGATCACCTGCGCGTATGTGGATAACTGGGATCGGTTCTCCTACCAAAATATCTAATATATGTACTTTTTGGATAAGAGTGTTTTGGAAAATCTTGGGCTGAAGAAGCCAGTTCTATTCCTCCTCGATAAATGAGGTATGTGGGGTTTCTTATCACAGGCAGCACCTACTTACCGGAGGTACACTTTGTAATTTCTTTCCACGATGAGAGCATACACCAAAAGGAATAGAGTGACCTGCAAGAGGTCATTTGATTCCATTTGAATGACTAGTCCCTTGAGATGAGCCTCTCACGGATTGAGGAGGCATTTGGTTGGGATACATTGGGGGTCCGAGTGAGGTTTGATCTAAAGGAACATACCCTCACCATTGAGGAGAGCTTCATATTCTGGCATGCCATCACAAGAAAGGTGGGAATGTGAGAGATAAGAACAATGTCATTATCTAATTTTCCCTTTGGTTTATGCATTGCCTCCTGTCTACCACTTTGTTCTATCAAGGTGAGGTGACAAATGTGCCGAATGATGAGATCCGCTACCTGTGGGAGCTCACTATTGAAGGGGGCATGATTTGCGAGATGAGCAGATTTATGGGTCACTAAGGTTTATGAGGGAGCGGGGAAGGACAAGGGAAAGATATCAGTGGGAGGCATGATCACCCTCCTCGCGGAGAAGTTGGACATTGTCACTCCTCATGGCCTTTAGAATCTGGGTAGGGGTGAATCCTAGCGTATCATGTTGGCACGGATGGTCAACTTTCACCTTATCAAGACCACGATTGACCCGAGAGAGTTCCATTGGTTATATGGGGAAGGCGTTGTTACATTCATGAATCTCCCACAGTCCAAGCAAACTAAGTTGAAGATGGACACCCCACTGATCGACTAGGTGATAGACCCAGATGCAGTGTGCAGACAGAGTTTCAAGCAGGATTTTCATAATTTTCCATTCCAAACTGATGAAAGGGCTCTTCCCTTTGGATAGCCTCCACTACAGGATGTACCACACTCTCCGCCTCACTCTCCACCACAGCAGCAGGTTGAGCCAATGCAGTAGAACCTTGTGCAGGATCAGTTTCAGTAGCCGCCCCCAGATTTTGACTCTCGATTACAGGGGATGATCTTAGACCATAACGTATTCATCTCGCGGAGCCTCACGGAGATGGATGAGAAGATTGATCATCTCTCATCTAGAGTCTAGGACATGGAGGTGCACTTTAGTGGTCCCCCGGGCCCTGATCCCAGGGCAGCGTGCGGAACGAGGATTTGGTGGCCCAGTATAAAAACGCAACTCCACAGATGGCGGTTCCTATTCCCAACAATGATTGTGAACATTTTTCCACCCCTCCACTTTGATTCATATTGTGTTTATCCTGTTTTGTCTACATTTTGGGCAATGTGTTGTTTTAAATTTGGGGAGTGAATTTAGCATTTAGACTTTCTTTCTTTTAGATGATTTAGACTTGGATGTATTTCGGTGTTTTTAGTTTTTGATGATTTTTTATGCATTCGGATGCTTTTAGTATATTTGACATGCAGGAATCATTTTTCTACTAATTGATATGAAAAACATGGAGAATTGAAAATTTTGAAGAAAAAAATGGAAAATGAAAAAGAACAAAAATAAAAAAGCAAACCCGCTTAGTTGAAAACTTGAGAAGGTAATTTAGGCAACATTGGGGGCCCAAATAGGAAAAATGAGAGAAAGAGAGAAAAAAGAGAGGGTAAATGTACGGTTGATATGTGAGTCAAGGAAAAAATGAGAGGCTAAATGAGAGAAAGAGAGAAAATATGAGAGGCTAAATGTGTGGCTCACGTCTCAATGTGTGGGTAAGAGGTGTGGAGTGTAGGAGTCATAAGGTTACAGATGATATATGGATGGATCGGGTAGCCTAACATCATAAAACTTCTTGGAATTGGGTAACTTAGCGGGGGAGAAAACGAAGTAGGGTTATGAAATTCTTCATTCTTGGTATGCTTTGTTTTTGGTTTGATAGATTGGAATGAAGTGAAGTATATGCTTGAAACTTTGATATTAGTGAATTGATAGGTGGCATGGTTTGGTTCGAATATGGTAAATAGTATAAAACGATGGAACAGGTGGTGGGACCAAAGTAGGGCCCTACCAAATACAAAATCATCCAACCCGAGGTTATATTGTGAACCCCGGGAGCAAAACAACCTAACGTGGAAACTAGCGACCCTTTGCAAGATGAATCAAGCAAAGGGAAAGAACAGCAAGTCCCTAAATGAGACCTATGAACATCGCGTGGAACTAAACATGCTAAGAAAGACTAGTTTAATGGGGTGAGAACAGACACACTACCCATAAACCAATGATCCGCTTCTACCCCTAACAGACAGGGCCTTCAAAGTTACTATTCCATAGAGCAGCCGAGGTGTAGTGACTCGGGTCTTGAGTGAAGTAGTGTCTGTAGGTAGTAGATGAGTACCCAAAAAACCGATGAACAACTTCTACCCTTAACCAGCGGGGCCTTCATAATGAAAATCCATATAGCAGCCAAGATAAAGAGACTCGGGTCTTGAGTATGGCCTAAGATTTGGCCAGTGGTCGAAACTGTAGAATCCCAGAGTAAATCTTGAATGTCCTTGCGCAGCCGAGAGTTATTCGGGTCTTGAATATGTCATAGTGATGAAGTCGATTACCAAGGATGCACCATTTGGTGCGAGTTGATATCTGCTTCTACCATATACATCCCTTAGGTGAGGAAAAAAGGATGTTATTGGCCTTCAGTCATTCTCGTTGAGGAGCCGAGGTTGAGTACTTGGGCAAAGATGCTTCGAGGCCGTGCCTCTTATCTTTGTGAATCCCATTGAATCAGCCTCCTAAGGATGAGAGAATGGATGCACTTATACCGCGTGCATCAGGCGTGGCGATTATGTAAACGCCCACTCCATTTTGAGCAAATGGACAGCTTTGGTATCATTGATATTGAGGTGGCATGGTTTGGTAGATCTAGGAATTGAGGTTGTGTGTGAATTATCATTGATATTAATGTTGGGATTTTGGATATTGAGAATTTTGTGAGGTATCGATTTAGGGGAATATTAGTTTAGGATGTGGATATGCGGATCTCTTTGTGTTATGGAATCTTTTCTTACTCGAGGACGAGTAAGGTTCAAGTGTGGGGAGGTTTGATGTGTCCATTTTATGTGAATATATTGGGACTTTATGGGCTCACTTTTGTGCTTTTTTGTCATCTAGAACTTGTGTTTTACCTCAAAATTCTCTTAGGAGAGTTAAGAGCGACATTTACGCTCTTATGGATTTTCTAGTGGATTTTGTGTGTCGGGCCAATAACATCGAGACTTAAAGGTTGAAAACCATTGAAGACCGTGAAGTTCATCTTTTGAAGAATTAAAGACTTGAATATTTAAAGAGAAGTAACTAAGAGATGGTTACAACATAGACAAGAAGAATGAAGGGAATCCAGATTTCGTGAGTCGCGACAGACGACTGTCCAGGTTTACTTTTTGACTTTTTTTGTACTATAAGTACCATCTTATCCTCTCTCTTTCACACACTTTCTATCTCTCGATTTCTGCAACTTCAAAACCCTAGGTTCTCTAATTTTCATCTTATTTTCCTCTTAGATTATGTTTTAATTGTTATTAATGTGTAGTATGATTCGTGTTAGCTAAACTAATCACATGGGAGGAATTGATTGAAGCTTCTAAACATGTGTAGTGAGACTCCCTATTTTTCTCTTTCATGAATATTTGTTGAGAAGCATTTATTGTGCCATTAATGTTAAGTTTTACTTTATTTATGCTATAGGTTGTTTGATAATATGAAATGTTTGTATGATTAATTGTTAGGGGTGTTTGGAAAGTGTACAATATCTTCTTTCTTTTGGCATGAAAATCCAAGAACATGGAGTTATAACTTCTTGTTGTGTAATGTGATGTTAATCTTGCTAGATGAGTATGTTAATGTGGTTTGTTATCATATTTGTCTTAAGGTAGCAATGAAACATTGAATCTTAAAGTATGATTGTTCTAGGTTTAGCCTAATAAGTGCTTTGTTCGGTTAAATGGCTAGGCATTTGGTAGAATGCTTGTAGTTATTATCAAATATATTGTTCTTCGTGTATGAATACCATTGATGAAATATATTTATGATCGTTGAACGTCTAAAGTGATCATTAATGAGGTTTGCAAATCGTCTTTGAACATTTTTGTTAATTACTATTAAGAAGAAATGAATGCTGGTCTTCAAAATGGATGTGATAATATTCCCCATGGGCATTAAATGTGAGTGAATGAGTAAATGTCTATGATCTATAAGATGTTTGGAAGTGAGAATCAATTTCCCCCAAGGCTTTGTTATTTGTGATTTACCAACAAACCCCACCTCCACCCCTCCCTCCCCCTCTTTACTTTCTTATACGTATATCTATATCTAGCTTACTATCCACCATTATATGCATGAACCCTTAGGATAATCCCTCGCTTTCGTGTATGACCCTGATTTTCCACTATCTACTTAATTGTAGTTAGGAAGCTTTTAGGGTTTATAAATTTTATTTTTGAGAGGTACGGTCACGACCTCCCAACAAGCATGTGGTTTCGATATACACCCATACAATAGGTATTTAAAGTCCTCCAATTTTTCCTGGCATGAACATCGATAGTTTGGTGTGATAACTTATCCTATAGAAGCAGACGAAGCTAGAGCCAATTAGCATATTAGTTTATGGGTATATTCTACAATAAATGGAAGTTCAAAAAGATATTCGCGGATATGCTGAACATTTCGCAAAGAAGAGGGAGAGGATGGTGAACTATCGTGATTTCTTTATCACAAAAAGTCTGGAGGTCAAGGATCTGACGCACTGAATTTTGTTAGGAGTCTTCATGAATGGCATAAGATCAAGGGAGTTTTAGAAGAAACTCACAACATACATGCCAGAACGCCTAAGAGAGCTCCAAAAGGCGGTAGAGAAATTCATGAGAATGGAGTAAGCAAACAACAAGAAGTTGGAAAATAAAGGAGGTAAAAAAAAGAAATGGAAAAGGCCATTAAGAATTGAGGGAGCCAAAAAAGGAAGGGCGGGCATACTTACAAGGGAAAGAGGACCAGCAGTGGATTAATCGCTCTCCATCGAAACTTCACTAACCAAATCCACGAGGGATATCTGGAAAAACCATAGAAAACTATTTAGAGACCCTAGACTAATGAGAGATCCAACAGAGAAAAGATCCAAGGATTATTATTGTGAATTTTACAAGGATCATGGGCATGACACAAGCTGCAACGACATAAGAAGATAGATAGAGGACATACTACGACATGGATGCCTTGCTCAATATAGAATAGAAAAAAAACTAATCAGGGGGATTCGCAAGCTATGGCAGTGAAAAGACCCTACTAGCGACCTAGAATCAGGAGAAACCAAAACCCAAGATGAAAGCATTCTGGATCTAGGAGACAACATCGGTAACGCTATCATAGAAATTTTCATTTATGCGATCCACGAGTCTACTAGGAAAACGTGTATCAATTCATGGAAAGTACAAACTAAGTTCCTACCTCCACGAGAGCCTGTTGAGAAAAGAATGCCACAAAGTGAAGCAATCACATTAGCGAAGAAGATGCAGATTTTACCACATCACCTCATAATGATCCTCTTATCATTGCAGCAAGGGTAGGTAACTTCGAGGTACGTTGGGTATTCGTAGATGATGGAAGCACAGTTGAAATAATTTCCGTAGACTGCTTAGAAAAATTGGGATTCAAGAGAGAATATCTCAAGAGACCAACATCCTCAATAGTCAACTTCACAGGAAAGGGTGAATTGTCACTCGGTAACATTTACTTACAAATAACACTTGGAAATGATGATAAAAAATGTATAGACTTGAGAAACTTTGTGGTGATAGAATCACTAAACCCTTTTAATGCAATCAAAGGTAGGAAATGGATGAATGCAGCCAAGCCATTTGGTCACCTAACCATTTCGTCATGAAATTCCCAACTACGGCGAGGGTAGTGACAGTCCGAGGAGATCGGAATAGAGCGAGGCAATGCATGGAGATAGAAGCACTAAGCCCATTAATACAATCACCGGCAGACCATGGATGAATGCAGCTAAGCCATTTGGTCACCATACCACTTTCTCATGAAATTCACAACTCAAACAAGGGTAGCGACAATCCGTAGAAATCGGAACATAGCGAGGTAATGCATGGTCATAGCGATAAATCCATCATAACAAGTGAGGCACAACCTATGGTTTACTCTATCAATAAGGGAGAACACCCAACATACCAAGTCTAAAAGATGGAACCAAGAGAAGATACTAAATCAGACCAAATCAACGATTTTAACATAACCAAGAAAGTCAAAATAGGTCAAGGCTGCCAAGACTTATCAAATCTTAGGCAATAAGGCTCTTGAAAAAATACAATACTTCGTCCGCTTGGTATGTACAGGAAATAGAAGGTGATAACCCATCCATAGTTACCCACCATCTGAACATCAATCCGAACGTAAAGCCAGTCAGCAGAAATAGAGGATCGTTGCACATGACCGACGGAGGGCTATAGAAATCGAGGTCTCCACCTTGTTACAGGCAGGCATACTAAGAGAAGTAGTATATCCTATATGCCTAGCCAACCCCATTATGGTGAGAAAAGCCGATGATGGATGACGGACGTGTATCGATCATACAAATCTCAACATATATTTTCAGAAAGATTGTTACCCTCTGCCCAAGATAGACCTATTGGTCGAATCTAACTTACAATATAAATTTCTAGCCTTCCTGGATGCATAAAAAGAATACATCCAAATCAGAATGAATCTAGAAGATGCAGAAAAGATAACCTTCATCACTAGTTTCAAAGCTTTCTGGTAAGCCAAAATGCCTTTCAATCTGAAAATACAAGAGCCACTTATTAGTGAATAGTCGACAAGGAATTTTTGCATCAAGTTAGCCACAACATAGAATTCTTTGTGAAATATATGGTCATCAAAAGTAAAACCCTTCAGGGATTATCGAATAATCTGGAAGAAACACTGTTGACACTAAAAGATAATAGGATGAAACTTAGCCCTAAAAATGTACACCATGATCGTAGGAGCAAGGTAGTTCATGTGGTTTATCATTTCCTATGAGCGATGAAACTTACAGGCTCCTTAGCAGTGCTCAGCTGCTTCATCTCCAGATCAAGAGAGAAGCACATGTCATTTTTTGATGTGCTGAGGAAAGCATCCAAGTTCACCTGGACAAAAGAAAGCCAAAAAATTTATGACGATCTCAAACCTGAATTAAAATGTTTACCGTTGCAATCATCACCAAAAGCAAGTGAAACTTTGTACTTATACTTAGCCATTCCAATGCATGCTATGAGCTCTGTCATGGTAAGACAAGAGCCTGGTCACCAAATACCAGTATGCTATGTCAATAGAAGTCTTCAAGGAGTATAAAAATAATTACTAATACATGGAAAAAATCATCCTCGCACTAATCCACTTTGCAAGAAGACTTCGACCTTGCTTATTGGCCCATAAGATTGTGGTCTACACATTCAAACCAATCAAATAGATTCTCCACAAGCCAGAAGCATTAGGTTGCTTGACAAAATGGGCAATCAAGCTTGGGGAGCACAAAATTATATTTAATCCTAAAATGTCAATCAAGGTACAAGCCCTAGTAAATATGGCAGTTGAGATACATCCAAAGTAAGTAGAAAAAAAACAATTCCATCCGTCAGAAAGGAAAAGATAAAGTAACTTATTTTGCTTGGATATTGTTCTTAGATGAAGCATCGTTAAAAATTGGGCGTGAGCTTGCTAATCATCCTGGAAGGAGATGAGCATAAATACAAACTCTTATACGTCTAGAGTTCAATGGGCTATATCGTCAGTCCCTTAGTCGGGACCTGCAAGAAAAATCCCTCAGAATGTTCCGAGGGGAAAACTCTCTGATGACAAAGTCAGTCATCTATACATAAATATATGATGATTTGTGAATGAATGAATAAAATTATCATACCTTGGTATCTATAAACACATTCCATATGGGGTTTGGCTACGTAGGGTTAACTTGAAAGGCAGGTAATAGAGTTGTGCTAAAATAAGGATTCTCTTATTTGGTCCAATAGGGCTTATCCTTATAAGGCAGCATAATCTGTAGCGTTCTAGGCATCGATCAATCAGTGATGGATCCCATGAATACATGTATCATCAATAGCCTCTAGAAAAAAAAGGGATCTTCAAAGAATTATATTGATGAGAGATTTTCTCATTGTAAGAAAATGCCTCGAGAACAAACTTTCAAGGTGGCTCGATCGAAAGAACGATCACTAAACATAGTTTTTTTCTTTTTCTTGAAGTAATGTTTACTTTTATTAATCGATTATCCCCGTTAAGCCTTTGTGAATTGAAAGGTGTGTGTTGGAGAACTGGGACATGAGTAAGAAGAACAAGAAGAAGAAGAGGAGGAGGAGGAAGAAGAGGAAGAAGAAGAAGAAGAGGAGAGGGAAGATATAATCACTAGGTGCTGCATGGCTTTATTAGTGGGAGAGAGAGAGAAATATTCTCCAACGTCTACACACCTTTCACTTCTCCCTTTTCTAGGTAATGATTACTTTTATTGAAAATTGCCTCTCAGTCTCCATAACTTCTATTCCACTCTTATCGTCTTTTCCACTTCATTTTGCAGGCATTTGAGGCAAGTTTCTAGGAGCTCAAGTCATTTCCACAAGAGAATTTATTTCAAATCCAAAATTTAACCTTCTCTATTTCAACTATCTTCATCTACTCCCTATCAAGTAATTTCTTCCCCCTATCTATTTATTCCCACTCCTCATAGCTATCCATTAGATTTTCTAGCAATGTCGTCTTTATCTCTAAACTTCAACGTGCCAAAGAAATTCCTTCCCCAAATCCAGGACTCCTTGTAGGGAATGCCTTTATTCCGAATTCCATGAACAAGGGGATGAAATCCAATTTTCTGAGGGATTTGGCACTTCTGAGAGTGGTGGAACCCAATTTTTGAAAGGTGATGAGTTTCAAGGTTCCGGCGATGCTCCGGAAAGAAAAATGCCAGATGGTAGAATTTTTCTACCATAAATAAAGGTAAACAAAAGGGTTTGATGGAGGATATTTTGAGCCCAACACGGCCAAATGGATTTGATCCAGATAGGGCAAAGTTCCTTTCTAGGCTAATCATAAACAGAAATTCATCCAAAAGAGGGTTTCTAAGGCCAACGAAGCTATCGATGTCAAGGAAGATTGATCTGGCAGTGATTCAGAGCTTGAAGCTATTCTTGAGGAGCCATATATGATGGAAAAAGTGGTGCCAGATTTCATTGTTACTCTCATGCCCTTAGTCCTGATTCCTGGTGAATTTGAGTGGAATCCTCTCAAGAGGTACGAGTCGCCTACAAATTTTCCACTGAGAAGGTCGATTATCCACCAGCAACATATTAGATATGGGCTATGATACCCCCCCTCCTTCCCAGATCATTCGAGAAATCTTTGCTAGTCCTGCATAATTCCATCCCAACATGGTGATATTTATCTTGGCTTTTATAACTAAATGCTCAAAACTCGGGATCAGACCACCATAAGAGCTACTCCGCTCTCTATAATTGATACACCTCAAAACTGACTGAATAGCCCACTCGAGCTCCTTGATTGTGATCTAAAAGAAAACAAGCTTGGGGATCCCAGGGGAAAACTCTCGGAAGTTTAAGTGAGCGAAGTGTATGAATACTTTATTATAACAGAATGAATCTAAAAATAAATATTTACCTGGTAGTTATACTATCCAACCCTTGTAGCATTTTCCTTTGATTATAACTCTTAATTATCCATAAATATGGCCATTAAGTCTTACTGTACAAAGCATTCTAATTGGGCCTAGATAAACCCATTATGATATTTAGGCTTAACCATTGTCAAAAGCACCCATAAAAACTAAAGATCTACCCGAGAGTATAAAGTCTCAAAATGATAGCTCAAACACCATCGACATGATGGTTCATAGAACCCAGCTTAACAACACTCGAGGTAGAAGTTCTTTGTACATTATCTCGAGTCTCGAGGTGATGTCCAATTTCTCATTCTTAATCTTTCATAGAATGTGAAAAAACGTGTGTGTTCATCAATCAGGCGTATTTCTGTATGAAAAATGCTTCACTCTAAAAGGGTATGAAAATATTCTTGCATCTTTTCAAAAAATTATAGTTTTCCAAGATAATGATTATCTTGTCGCCGTTTCAGGCTTCTTAACTGATATTTTTCTTTTCAACTTCTCTTCATTTTATTTGCAGGGAGAAGTCATTTTAGAGAGATCTTTCACTTATCATCTTATCATCATCTCTAAAATTTATTTTCCCAAAATCAGTAAGTCCTATCACCTTTTCTCCATCATTTTCCTCATTTTCTTGTTAATAGCTATTTCTGGTAAGGGGTCTGCTGAGAGGGGGTTGTCCAACAAGGTTAGGTCAATGAGAGAAGAAATTAATTATCTGGAAAGGGTGACATATGGTCTTGATCTTAGCAACTCGGATGGGCCATATGAGGATTCCGACATGGCTGGATTGGATATAATCTGGCCGAAATCCCAATCACAATTATGCCCCTTCATAGGTACACCAATGTTTGGCCATCTAGTATGGGTAAACCCTTTGTAAGGATGTCACCCACTACTGGGAAATAGGGTTTTATCACCTAGCTCATGAGGAAGAAATGGGGGAAATGATACCCCTCAAGGGAGGAGAAAAAAAAGAGTTCCCCTCGAGGAGGAGAAAATAGAGACATATTTTGACAAACCCCCGTCCTTGAGGGGATAAAAATATATCTTGAAGATCATATATTTGATCAACTTAGATCACAAAATCCCCTCCCCCTCTGATGTGGATTTTCAACCTGTAAGGGCGGAGGAATTTCCTGACAACCCTCCTGCGGGAAGATCAGTCATCTTCCTTAAACGTGTTTGATTAGGACTTTGCTTCCCCTTCCCTTCATTATTCTCTAAACTTCTTAAAGAATTCCAGGTCAGCCCTTCACAGGTTCATCCGAACGTACTAGTGGTCACTATGATGTTTATGACGAGATGTAGTGAATATGGGATCGAGCCAAAGTATGAATTTATTCGTTCACCATATAGTGTATTTTATAGTGGTAGGTCAGTGGAGAACACCATCACATTCATCAATCGATAAAAGAAGCAGAAGGTTTTTATCCTTCCCTCTAACTCAGGAAAGTAGAGGAATCGGAGAAAAGGGTTTACCTTAGACTATAGAAGATAGCTCCCCCAATGAAACCCAATTGTAAAGGCCGAGTCCTCTAAAGGAAGAAGTTACTCTTACCCTAGCCATCTTGGGAGTGATAGGAGACGTTTTTTAGCCTCATATCTTAATTATGGTGTTTTCTCCAACCCTGACACAACTATCGGCAATTTAGTTTGGTCGCCTGAAATTTATGAGAAGTTTGTGTATCAGAAGCTAAGGAATAAAATATATCAAATTCGCAATGCCTAATTCCCGAGGGTGAACCTCAAAAAGGCAAGAAGCAAAAAAGATTCACCGAGAAGAAAGATTTATCTCAAGCATCTTCGAGGCACCATACTAGAGAAACCCCATTCGAGACCACTGCTAAGAGCTCTAAGCCCTCGGAAATCTCTGAATGTGTTAATAATAGGGTTTTTTCCACTTTTCTTTCCTTGCTTCATGTTTCTAACTTTGTCTTTGTTTTTTCCCAGTGGGTATCGATCGGTTCAGCTCTGCAATCAAAGAAAGGGGGTGCCTTAAACCCCTCAAAATCTACCTCCACTATCCCCCAGAATTACAAAATCTCGGGGACCACCAAGGATGGATAAAAAAGGTTAGCAAAAGGCAACCTTTCTACATGGTGCCCTCAAAAAAGGGGAAAATGACAAAATTTTGCAGTGTCCTCCTTCTCCTCCTCAAACCCACCTCTTGAATCCTCAAACACTCTTTTAACTACCTTGTGTGGTTTCCTTTTTGAGGAAAAAGTCCTAAGCACTCTTGCTAAGGATCCTCAGGTTAGTTTACACTCTTTTTTCTATCCTTGAATAAGTCACTAAGACCTTTCTCTTTTTGTTTAATTTTTCTGATTAGCTTTTTATTCCTTAGGTGATTCAGCACCTTATCCTTGTGACTCAGATAATCGAGGAGAAAGTTTCTTTTTTCTCCTCCGTTCTACAAGTGCTGGATTCCAATCATGATAACTTCATTAAAATATTTAGCAAAAACATCTTGAGAACTCAAATTTTGTAGAGGGGCTCAAAGCTGCAAAAAAGGGTTTCAGATCTCGAGGTTGAGAATAGGAAGATTATACTCGAGAGAGATGCCTTTGAACTAAAGGAAATGGCAGCTGATGATCCTGCAGCAAAAGCTCTCTTACATGAGGCTTTTAAGGATAAATTGATAAATAATCAGGTACTATTCAAGTTCTACCTCGAGCTCTTCAAATTTGCAAAGGGTCTGGGTGTAACTCCTTAATCGACGACCACCTTATGTCAAAATTATCACCGCCTCTGTCTAAGGATGAGATCGAGTTCATGAAATCTTTCCTCAAACCCAAGACCATCAAAGCTCTAGATATGAAGTGGGAAGAGGCAGTCGAGAAAGGTGGATTGATTTTCCCCTTCCTAAACTTCTTAAAGTCCACTGGGCGATTCCATACTGCTGTGGAGATTTGAGCTCTCGCCTTCTAGACAAGAACATCAAGTGATGCTACCGAAGAAATACAATAGCTAGTAGCAAAAGAGGGATCTATTGAATCCCACACTCAGTCAAATGTTGAAGAGGATGCTAACAGGGTAGGGTAAAGAATGTACAATTTGACTTTTGTGGGGCCCTCATGTATTTCTATCTTTTAATGGAGAAGTATTATTCCTACTTATTATTTCTTAATTTTAAAATTTTTCTTGTCTTCGTAGCGTAATATACTGATGAAATATCTGCAGTGCATTTATGATAAATTCTCTAAGACTCGAATAGAGCTAAACAAAACCAGTGAAGCTCTAATGAAGTCAATGTTGGATCTTGCTAAATGTAATGAGGAACGAGAATCTTGGCATAGTAATAGCCATCTCCTCGAGATGGAATTAAAATCTTTGTAGAGTGGCAAGCATCCTTCCTTTAAGGATTTGCTAAGGGACCTTAAAGCAAAAAAATACAATGGTGTGGTACCTCTTGAGGTGGTTTAAAGTTGTGATCCTTCCGAGAAAGATTATCAAGAAATAGTTCATCACATAATTAATCAATTCGGGTCCCTTTCTCGATGTCTTGCTAACGGAAATAGACTGCCAATCCTCAAGGCTCATCTTAACCTCAGCCGGACTGAAGCTTATAAGTTTAAGTCTTAAGAGGCAGAGATGGTACAACTCCACAAGGTGGCTTTAAACAAAATTGCAAGGTTGGAAAAGCTTTGGCAAAGAGGAACGTAGCTGTTGATGAAGACCCATCATTAGTAAAAATTTCCCTTGCTAATAAAATTTGTTGATCTTCAAAGAGTCCTACAAAACATTTTGAAAGAAAACGTTCTAGAAATGAAGATCTTCAGTTAAATGACTTGGAAGAAGATCCCTCCTTAAAACGTTCTCGGTCAAAGATCGTGATAGATCATGCTGAGTATCCTGAAGAGGAGCAAGAGCATGAATTTCTATGTTCACATGGTATTAAAATGGAAGAACTCGAAAAACTAGAAGAAAAATTAGGAAAAATGGTTCCATAGAAAATAGGTTCCTGACCTTGAGTTTCCCTTTTATACTCTAATGTATCATCGCACAAGATTTAACAATGTAGTTGCAACTTGTAATTTGTCTTTTTCTCGAATCTCATAGAGCATGTATCAATGGATTGAATGTAGCACATAGCATATATCTGGTTTTTGTTGTTTGCATTGTATCATATAAGTATTAATAAAGAAAACTAAACATGTAACATGTTTTCAACTCAGCGCATAGTATGTGAGATTATAATTAATATAGGTCTAGCATCTTATCCGCATTAGTGTAGAAAAAAGTAGTTTATTAGCATTAGTGTACCTCGAGTAGCTTATCACCATTAATATGAATTGAGTAGCATATCACCATTAATGTATCTTGAGTAGCTTATCAGCAATAATGTGAAATGAGTAGCTTATCGGCATACTTCATCAATTGGAGCACGTAGCATACAAGATTGAAATTATAATAACGAGTTCCACTTATCATCATGTCACTCAAATCATCAGCCGAAATGTGTAGCATACGAAGTTGGAATCATTACAAAGTGTGCTGCTTATCAGCTTTTCACTCGAATCATCAGCTGCATCGTATAGCATATGAAGCTAGAATCATTACAAAGAGTTCCTCTTATCATCTTTTCACTCAAATCATCAACCGCAATATATAGCATACAAAGATGAAATCATTACAAAGAGTGCCACTTATCATCTTTTCACTCAAATCATCAGCTCTTTAAAGCCTGTAATACTTCCGCAAATTGATGATATTCCATCTTTCAGGGACTCGAACACCCTCCGTTGTTTTAAGGGTGTATCCACCTTCTGGATATAGTTCCACTACCTTGTAAGACCTTTTTCCAGTTTGAAGCCAACTTTCCTTCAGGCTCAAGCCGAATCTTCTCATTATTCCTCATCATCAAATCTCTCTGGTTGAACTGGACCTTCTTGAGCCTTTGATTAGGATAACGTTTAACTCTTTGTTTCACTTAGCTTTACGGAGGGATACCAAATCTCGTCTTTCTTCTACCATATCAAGATCTAAACACTGGTTCTCATCACTAACTTTCCCCTTCTAGAGCCGCTATCTACCTTAGGCTCGATACTTCTATTTCCAAAGGAATTATGACTTCAGAGCCATACACCAAACAATAAGATGTTTCTCTAGTGTTAGAAGACTCTGATGTCTTGTATGCCCATGAAACATTGGGTATCTCACATGTCCAGTTTCCTTCAACACCCTCGGGCCTTACTCTGATTCCATTCACAATTGTTCAGTTTGTTACTTCCACTTGACCATTTGCATGGGGATGATATACAGTCGTTACCTTCTGATGTATGTTGTATTCCTCACACCATTTCTTAAATGGAACATGAGCAAATTTTGTCCCGTTATCAGTTATTATAGTCCTCGGAATTCTAAAGTGACATATAATGTTCTTCCACCATAATGAAATTACAAACTTTCCTCTTATGTTAGTCAGAGGATGCTTCAACTCATTTTGTGAAATAATAAATAGCCACAATAAGATACTTGAACTCCCCTGGGGCCTCTGGAAAGGGTCTAACTACATTAATTCCCCACATATCGAATGGCCACGAACTGTAAATATTCATCATTTCTTCCGGAGGGATATAGGTAATCAGTGCATACTTTTGGCATTGATAACAGGTATGTATGTACTTCTTTGCATCCTTAAACATCATGGGCCAATAATATCCAGCTCAAATGAGCCTCTTTACAATAGATCATGCCCCTTGACAACTACCAAATATACCTTCGTGAACTTCCCTGATCAAATAGTTAGCCTTGTAAGGTTTAACACACCGAAGAAATGGTTGTAAATGTACCCTTTGATATAGAATCCCATCTTTCAACACATATCTTGAAGCTTTCAACTTTATCTTTCTCACATCACGCCGACAATAATCCATCTCAAAGATAATTCAAAATGTGGGTTATCCAATTATCCTCCTTTTCGATTGCCATTATACTCTGCTCCTTAAAGTTTCGTCTGTTTAAAGTCTCCATGAGCAAATGTCTTTGAGGTTGTCCCCCAAGTTTGATGAAGAAAATTTTCTTAGAGCATCTACTTTATAATTTTCCTCTCTTGGCACCTGCGTTAGAGTACATGTTTTAAAGCCCTTCAAAAAATGGTTTTACTACCTCCAAGTACCTCTGTAGGTTGTTCCCTGGCCTCATATTCTCCATAAACCTGTTGGACTACTATCTTAGAATCACTGTAAATTTCCAAGTCTTCCACCTTCAATTCCTTAGCCAAACGTAAACCAGTTATCGTTAGGAATAGACATTAGGGATTTAAGGACAACAATTAATGCCTGCTCACTTAAGCTTTGGTGGAAACTGCAACAAGGTGAAACAATTTGGTCTAAATTGCTTTGGTCTTTTCCACACACTTATAGAGACTCTCACACTTGGAAAAGAATCTGTAAAATACAGCATATAGGAGAGGCTAACACTAGAATTCTGATTGGGGATGGATCATGTAGCTTTTGGCTTGGAAATTGGACAGGCAAAGGTCTATTAATAGATAAATGGGGAGGGCCTGATCCAATACCAATGCCAAATCTGACACTGAAGGACTTTATCAACATAAGGAATGCATTTAATGAAAACTACTTGAATTTCTTTCCACCTATGCTGCATGATCTCCTTCTTCAGGTGCGATTGAATCCCCAATATAAGGATAGACTCATCTGGCTGTTGGAAGAAAACGGTAAGTTCACATCTAAGTCTGCATATCAATGCATTAG
>JAULKK010027767.1:0-19474 GCA_032355705.1 Rubia peregrina
TCCGGATCCGGATATGGGTCTAGATTTTTAAACACGGGTATGGGTCCGGGTCTAAAATACTAAGACCCAGATCCGACCCGTAGACCCATATAACCCCTAACTATATGTATAATTTTACCCTAATTACCAAATTAGTTTCATATTCTCTTTGTGTTTTTATTTCAAATTCAACAAATAATATGTATTGTATATTTTTATCTTGAAAAATAATTCTAACGCATATTGAACTTCAATTATTTGCATTCAAGATAATATATATTTTACTCAATGAAGAAAAAAATAATATTAGACCAATTTAGGACACGTTTTGGACCCAAGACCCATTTAGACTCATCAGGTCTGGGTACGGGTCTAAAATATTCAGACCTTACGGGTTCGGGTCGGTCCGGGTCTTACTAAATTTTCTTAGGGTCGGGTTTGGGTCTTATTAGACCCGACCCATGATCATCCCTATCCATAACTACAAGTAACAAAAACCAAATCAAACACGCACAATAACTGAAAGTTGTCTTATCAAGTCCAAGCATTTCCATGGCAGCTTGCAGATCGACAAAGTCATCCAACTCTTCCAAGCACCTTTATTCACCCTTTCCATGACATTGAGTCCATCACAAAGGGATATGTTGTAGAATGAGATGCTTGTGGATTTGATGGTGACGGCGGAGATGGGACTGACACGTGTAGCGGAGATTAGGCAAAGGTGGTGGTGCAAGGGTTTCAAACCAGTTGTGGAATCAGGTCGTGCAGAAGAAAATGATGGGGCATGTAAGGGATGTCACCATCTTGTGTTGTCGAGGAATCCTCAAAAATAATTTATGAGGAAATGTGAAGATTGTTTGGAGATTGATAACATGCAAGAAAACAAGGGTTTGGAGAAGGGGTGGATTTTAATCTTTTGCGGGTGTAGGGATGCAGTTGTCATGAATGAATTCACTTTATCAAAGAAGATAGCTGAACCGCCTACGAACCTTCCATTAATGCATCACTTAATGAATTTTTCAAAATCGAAAGTCCCTTTCGATTGTAATTTAAGCTCCGCTAGACACAGTTACGATACAGTAAGGGAAAATAACCTCGTTTTAATTTCAAACATGGTTCCAAAATTGGAATATGCCACGGTGGATTTCACACCGTCTCCTGGAAACTCCCCAATTTCTGAGCCTTGCCGTATAAAATGATTGCTCCTCTCAAGTCCCATAACCAAACCCTTACATACCATCGATCTAATAATTCCTTTATTCATTCAAATTTTATCTTTGCGTGAGTTCATATTGATTGAGGATGGGTAAAAGGAGGGAAAAAGGCAAGCCACTTCAAACATTTAATTGAGTTGTTGTTATTGATTGACTATCATTTTCAGTTAATGGTTAATGGTTAATGGTTGTGTGACGTAAGAGTTCATGATGGATTGGTTAGTCGATTCTGGTGCGGGCTAAGGTAGATTTTTTTTCTTTTCATACCGTGCTCGAAGTGCGGTGTGGTGTTTTCCTTAGCTATCTACTCCCTCCGTCCCACTTCATATTGCTTAATTTGACATTTTCAAGTCAGATTTAGCCAATTTCCACAATTAAGTTCTATTATTTTTTTATATAAAACTATTATCACGCTATATGTTGTTGGATTCATCATAACATATATTTTTAAGTTATTTTTTCAAAATATTTTTACATACATAAATAAAGATATTAGTATTTAAACATTGATGCAGGTGATTCCCAATATTGAAATTAAGCAATATAAAGTGGGACGGAGGGAGTAGTATGGAAATAAATTATTGGCTAGGGATAGCTAGTTTAGTGTTTTATAAGTTTTCTTTTTATCTCTAGGGTAAGTTTGGAAAGGATTGTTGGGTTGGATTTTATGGACTATGTCATGGCTAGGATGATCCACTATAGTGTGGGCTAGTAATTCAACTAGTTCAAACATATGCGAGAGATGTTATATGTAACGAGTTCTAAATGGGTTGTTACTTGGTTGGTTTGTAGCTGGGCTTAGATTTGGGCTTTCAGTTGATGATGTTTATTTCACTGAGACTTAGAATGAAGACATATATAAAGGGACAAATAACTGTTTAAGTTTGACTGTATCTGACTCCAGCTAGTGTCCACCTATTCGTTCAACATTGAGTTGTTTGTTGAAAGATTATTGTGATCCGTAAGTTGCATCAACTCATAAATTCAATAATTGTAATAAATACATGAAACTAATTTTCTATTTAATGTCGTCTAGCGTGTCAAATGAATCTATAAATTTATCAATTTCATTAGTTTTTTAAAGACACAACACATCTTCTTAGCTTCTCTAAATTCCTGTGCAAGGAAATCAGATTCACCATATAGCTTTCGAGAGTTTGAAGAAGAGGCTGGTGTAAGACGGGGAAGGCAAAAATGGTGAACCAAAAAAACCTTCAAGCAACTTTCTTCAAGCGCTGCGACAATCTATTGAAAAACACTAATAAGCACTCCAATCTCCCAAGAGCAAAAATTTCCCTGGTGGTGTTTTCTCCGAGAGGAAAGGCCAGTACTTTTGGGAGTCCTAGCATTTCTGTGGTCATCGAACGCTATGAGAATAAAAATCTGAGTCAAATCCACCGCAGAGCTGCCTTTGATGCACACCAAAGTACTAGTGTGCACACCCTCATTGAAGAGTATGAGGTGCTAAAATTCAAAATTGAGGATGAGAAGAAAATGCCGTAGAGGTTCAAAGTCCAACAATCAAATCGTGGTTGGTGGGAAGCTACTGTAGAAGAGTTTCATCTTGAACAACTTGAAATGTTGAGTTTAGCCTTCAACTTTCTCCGTTTAGATGTTCAAATTAAGTCTAGAAAGTTTTCGCCCACTATGCAACTTTTAATGCAGCACCAAGTCCACCTGCTCAACCTATCCTTCCTCTCAATATAAATGCTACTAGGGATTACTATTCCTCTGAATACCAGGCATCATCATCTGCTCCTACACCATTGTCATTTACTTATTGTTATATTGGGCCGGTTCTGGATAAGCATGGAATTTCAGTAAAAGACAGCCCCATATTTTGGGGTTAATATGTTGACGATGGTGACTCTTGGTGTGGAGTTTTTCAATAATCAGATTTATGGCAACTTCTTCAATTCCAATATATTTCTTGAATGGTTCTTTAAATTTAGTTCCATGTTGCTTCTCTGGTGATAAATGTTTGCATTCCTTTTTAAACATTGAATATTATCATTTTATTCAATGATTTTATTTAGAATATGTTGTGCTCCATTGAAATAATCTAATTTAATATTTACTTATTTATCTAGTTTCAGAAAATATTTAGTTGTTTACTTTAGTTATAATTTTTATAATCGGCACTATATTGAGAAATATATATCCATCTTATAAAATTGACTCAAAATTGATAATGAATTTCTATTGTTAAACTTATAACCTTAAACTAACAACCAGGTCTAATTTGGAAGTACAAATCAATCTAGTAATAGATCTAATGTTTATATTCTACCAACTTTATTTTCTCCTATATATGATCAAGAAAGTGTCAAAAAAGTTGTAGATGTGTAGTACTATTTGAAAGATACTAGGACTCCCAAACAACATTTGTACCATGTTATACACATGTTTAAAGCAAACCCAAAAACTAACGCACATTGGAGAACCAATAAGAAAAAAAGAAGAAGAGAAGATTAACACCGTATCTTATCAAAAATGAAAATGATATACATGTAGAATTATTTAAAATTGCATCACTTTCATCCAGTTTCGTGGTACATCAAATTATTTGAATAAGCTACAAATCTTGGTAAGGTTGTATATAATTTTTTGGATCTTATAGGAAGTATCCATGAAGCAAGGTAAAAAAAACAGTGAAGGGTATTTAATTTTCATTTTTTGATCAATTTTTTATATGTAATTTAGTATTAATTTTGTAACAAAAATCAATGAAACGCAAAAACAAAATCAACGAAGGTCATCCCTTTCAAAAGTATCATTTTTTAATTTTCTTTAGCACTAGTTCGTTTTAGAAAATTTTAGATTTTAGGAATGGTGTTATCTATGTCATAAATTGTAAAAGTCGATTGACTAATAGTGTCTGATGCACATAACTTACAAGATCGGTCATGATTTGTAGCATGTTTGATCATATCAATGAGAAGTAGCTTATAATTTTAAAAATGAAAAGAAAAAGAACAATTTGATTTCAATCGGATTAGTTAAATTATTGTTGGTAATAAGTTGCCCAAATTTCACTTCAATTCTCATACTCCCCTTGTCCGCTAACAATGACATCGTTTAAACTAAAATTTTACAAGACATATTTGAACACATATAATTTTAGTTTCATGCAATAAAATACGTCATGTGGGATGTTTTTTAATTTTTCGCGTATAATTTTTAAAGGTAAAATTTTACAATCCCTTATTTTGTGCAACTAAATTTGTTGGTGGTCAATCATGTTTTGAGGAGGAGGGAGGAGGGGGTATCAATAAAGGTGGCATGGCATATCTATAAGTTTATGGGTAGACCACATTATATTTTGACTTAAATGCTGTATTTTAAAATCTAAATATTGCATTTTATAATTTAAAACATGTAATATAGTGGGTTGAATATGAAAATATAAGAAATATTATAGAAAAAGTAAAATATTTTATTCAAATTCAAAAATTTAGTGTTTAACTTAACAAATGCAGTATAAATTTTAAAAAATACAGTAAACGGTCCATAACTTAAGGATGGATGGTCAGGAGACCTCCGTTGAAAAAGAATCGAAAAAGGATTGCCAATTTCTGTGGTTTAGTTCATCATTTAGTTTGGACAATTGAAAATAACGTACGGGTCGAATACATATCAGTTAATATGAGTAGTTAAAAATATGGGTATGACCCATTTGACCCATTTTATAATGGGTAGAAAATGGGTCGGGTCAAAACAGGTTGGGTTGAAAACCGCTCAATTCGCTGATCGAAATTTATTCAACTCATGGGTAAAAAAGGGTAAACTCACAGATTTCAACCTATATATGAACCCATGTAGTTTTATATACCAACGAATATGGATAATTTCACAGGTTTCAACCCATATATTAACCCATATGAATTTATATACCAACTCATATGGGTAAACCTGCGGTTTCCAACCATATGAATTTATATATCAACCCATATGGGTAAACTCACGGTCAACTCAAAAACCCAACCTGCCCAATCAATAATTTTCAAATACTCATTTGATGTTCTGATCCAAGCGGGTAGAATGGTCTTCCAACATCAATGCATAAAATGTTAGAACAGTCAGAATAGAAGAAATAAGTTGATCTTCAAGTTGCACAACCTCTACTGAGTCATAACGGATTCCGTTAAGCTAATTCAAGAACAATTAAGGGACGATTGGTGGATCTTGAGCGTATATAAGCTGATAATAAGAATCATATTGAGAGATCAGTTAGTTTGCTGATCCATTTAAGGTAGTTTGAGCTGTAATTTTACAACAATTTGTTTCTCTTCTAACTATGGTTCTTTTGGTAATTTGATTACTGTAATTAAAATTGTAACGTTTGATTCATTATCCATATAACTTATAGTGTAGGGCGAACGACTTGGGAAACCCCTGAACTCTCTCCATCATGCCCTTTTAGCACATTATCTTCTTTTTTTTGAACATTTTTTGTCTCTCAAGTAACACAACTACTAAGTTGTGGCCCTTCTGTTCGTTAAAAGCATCAAGTGTTAGTCAAAACGTCAAATTTAAGGGTAAAAAATTAATTTCTCTTTTTTTCCCTTTTCTCCTTTTCTCCCCCTTTCTCTTTTTCGAGTAGCGCCACCTGCTCTATTTTCTCCTACTCGCTTGCCTTCTCTCCTTTACCCCGTTGATTCGAACAATTCCACCCGTTCAGTCGAGCTCCCACTGTCAGCCCACCGAGCTCTTGCCAATTCAAGCAATAGTGTTGGTTCAATCGAGATCCTGCATTCTCTTCAGAAATGCAAAACCCAGGTTCAGGTGGCACCACCACAACACTCCCCTACACCGCAACACTCTCCGTTAGGGTTTCTTCGAGGTGGTGACAGTTGGTCGAGGAGAATTCACAGTTGGTCGAGGAGCTGTTGATCGATCCAAGAAATGGTGGCAGTTGGTCGAGGAGCTGTTGATCGATCCAAGAAATGGTGCCATCAGTCCAAGTCGATCGACGCCGATCAATCCATGTTGGTCAACACCATCGGTGATGATGGCCAGAACCAGTGACATATTGGGGGAGGATTAGGATGGGTGATAGCGGGCTGGAATGGGTGGTGGTGGGGGTTAGGACTGTGATGACAGGCTGGAAGGGTGGTGGGAAGGGCTGGGACGGTGGTGGTGAGGGCTAGGAAGGTGATGGCATGCTAGAAGGGTGGTGGGGAGGGCTGGGACGGTGGTGGCGGGCTGATAGTGGCTAACGGTTGTGGCTGACGGTGGTAGCAGACGGTGGTGGCGGATGGTTTTGCTTTAGGATATAGGGTTGGATTGTAATTCTTAGAAAATGTAGAGGAACTGGGTTTGTAATTAAAATTTATATGGACAATATGTAAATAAAGAGAATGCAGAGGGCTGGGTTTATAAATAATAAAGAGTGAAAAGTTATTTTTACCCTCAACTAACAGAGGAGACTTTTGAAGCAGTTTTGTTAAATGAGGGGGCCAAAAGTATTCAAAAAGAGATAAGGGGGGTAAAAGGGGACGATGAAGGAGGGGTCTCCCAATTTGTTTTCCCTATAATATATTTTACCCATATTCATCCTTAAGGACTTATCTTCGTGTTGTACTATCTCCGTCCCATCGATTTTGGCCTATTTGTTTTTTTCAAATCAAACTTGGCAAACTTTGACCCTAAATATAAAATTAATATATTTATAATAGATATAACATGTGAGATACTGTTTGATTCATCTTAGAATTTATTTTCTAATATCAATTTTTATGCGGAATTGTTGTATTTAGCTAGAGATATTAACGGTCAAACATGATCATTGAAGATCGTAAAAAATTAAATGGGCCAAAGTTGGTGGGACGGAGCGAGCATATCGTATTAATGAAATAATAAACACACATTAATAGTAACCAACAATCCATAACTATAAGTAACAAAAACCAAATCAAAGATGCATGAACAAAACAATAACTGAAACTACCTATTGTCTAAGCAAATCCAAGCATTTCCATGGAAGCTTGTAGATCGAAAAAGTCAATCATGACTCCAACTATTCTGAGCACCTTTACTCACCATTTCCATGGCTCGAACACTTGGCCACTGCCTCTCCTGACAATGAGTCCATTACAAAGGGCTATGTTGTAGAAAGGGATGTCAGCAGATTAGACGGTGACGTTGGACATGGGACTGAGACGTGTGGTGAAGATGAGACGGAGGTGGTGGTGCGAGGGTTTCAAACCGGCTGTGAAATTTGTCGTGGGGTCGTGCAGAAGAAAATGATGGGGCATGTGATGGATGTCACCATCTTGTGTCGTCGATGAATCCTCAAAAATAATTTATGAGGGTGGAAGAGGAAATATGAAAATTGTTTGGAGATTGAAAACATGCAAGAAAACAAGGGTTTAGAGAAGGGGTGGATTTTAATCTTTTGTGGGTGTAGGGAGGCAGTTTTTTATGAATGAAATCAGTTTATCAAAGAAGGCGAACCTTCCATTAATGCGTCACTCAATGAATGTTTGAAAATCAAAACTCCCTTCGATTATATTTTAAACTCTTCTAGACACTGTTACAATATCGATTGGAGAGTCGGAATTGAAAATTGTAAGGGAAAATAGCCTCGTTTTAATTTTGAACATGGTTCTCAAATTGGAATATGTTGCGGTGGATTCCACACTGTCTTCTAGCAATGCCCTCGATTTCTAAAGTGTGTCGTATAAAATGTTTATTCCTCCAAAGTCCTATAACCAAACCCTGCCGTACCATCGATCTAATAATGCTTTTATTCATTTAAAGTATAACTTTGCACAAATTCATATTAATTGAGGATGGGTAAACCGAGTGGAAAAAGTAAGCCAGATCAAACATTTAATTGAGTTGTTATTGATCGACTATCATTGTCAATTAATGATTAATGGTTGTGTGATGTAAGAGTTTGAAAGAGTCAATTCTGGTGCAGGCTAGGGTATTTTTTTCTTTTCATATTGTGCTCGAAGTGCGGTGTGGTTTTTCCCGTAGTTGTCTAGTATGGAAATAAATTAATGGCTAGGGATATCTAGTTTAGTGTTTTATAAGTTTTCTAATTTTTATCTCTAGGGTAAGTTTGGAATGGATTGTTGGGTTGGACTTTGTGGACTATGTGTGTTATGGCTAGGATGATCCACTATAGTGTGGGCTAGTAATTCAACTAGTTCGAACATATGCGGGAGATGTTATATGTAACGAGTTCTAAATGGGTTGTTACTTGGTTGGTTTGTAGCTGGGCTTAGAGTTGGGATATCAGTTGATGAAGTGTATTTCAGCGAGACTTAGAATGAAGACTTATAAAAAGAAACAAATAGTTGTTTAAGTTGGACCGTATCTGACTCCAGCTAGTGTCCACCTGTTCATTCAACTTTGAGTTGTTTGTTGATAGATTATCGTGATCTGTAACTGGCATCAACTCATAAAATTCAATAATTGTAATAAATACACGAAACGAATTTTCTTACTAACGTCAGCTAGCGTGTGAAATGAATCTATAAATTTATCAGTTCCATCACTTTTTTAAAGACATAGCACATCTTCTAAATTAGCTTCTCTAAATTCAAGTGCATGGAAATTAGATTTACCATATGGCTTCCAAGAGTTTGAAGAGGGGCTGGTGTAAGATGGGGAAGACAAAAATGGTGAACCAAAAAAACCTTCAAGCCACTTTCTCCAAGCGTCGTGATAGTCTATTCAAAAAGGCTAATAAGCTTTCCATTCTCATTGGAGAAAAAATTGCCCTTGTGGTGTTTTCTCCGAGAGGAAAGGCCTACACTTTGGAGTCCTAGCATTTCTGAGATCATCGAACACTATGAGGCTGAAAATCTGAGTCAAATTCACCCTAGAGTTGCCTTGGAGGCACACCAAAATACTATTTTGCACACCCTCATTGAAGAGTATGAGGTGCTGAAATCCAAAATTGAGGATGAGAAGAAAAGGCATGAGAGGTTCAAAGTTCAACAATCAAATCGTAGTTGGTGGGAAGCTCCTGTAGAAGATATTTGTCTTATACAATTTGAAATATTGAGGTTAGCCTGAAACTTTCTCCGTGTAGATGTTCAACTTGAGTCTAGAAAGTTTCACCCACATATGCAGGTTTTAGTGGAGCACCAAGTCCACCTGCTCAACCTATCCCTCCTCTCACTATAGATGCTATCAGAGATTACTTTTCCTCTGAATACAGGGCATCATCATCTGCTCCTACACCATTGACATTTACTTCTCGTTATGTTGGCCCGACTCTGGATAAGCATGGAATTTCAGAGAAAGGCGGGCCCATACTTTTGGGTTAATATGTTGACGATAGTGACTCTTGGTGTGGAGTTTTTTAACAATCAGATTTATGGAAACTTCTTCAATTCCAATTATATTTCTTGAATGGTTCTTTAAATTTAATTCTATATTGTTTCTCTAGCAATAAATGTTTGCATTCCTTTTCAAACATTGAATATTATCATGTTAATCAATGATTTTATTTAGAATATGTTGTGATCCATTGAAATAATCTTATAAAATATTTACTTATTTATCTAGTTTTAGAAAATATATAGTTGTTTACATCAGTTATAATTTTATACTCGGCACTATATTGAGAAATATATATCCGTCTTATAAAATTGTCTCAAAATTGATAATGAATTTCTATTATTAAACTTATAACCTTAAACTAACAACCAAATCTAATTTGGAAGTACAAATCAATCTAGGAATAGCTCTCATGTTTATATTCTACCAACTTTATTCTCTCCTATATACGATCAAGAAAGTGTCAGAAAAATTGTAGATGATAGTAGTACTATTTGAAAGATACCAGGACCCCCAAACAACATTTGTACCATGTTATGCACATGTTTAAAGCATGCCCAAAAACTAATGCACATTGGAGAACCAATAAGTAAGAAAAAAAGGGAGAAGATTAACACCACATCTTATCAAAAAAATGATCTCCATGTCGAATCATTTAAAATTGCATCACTTGATCCAGTTTCGTGGTACATCAATTTTTTTTTGAATAATTACAAATCTTGGTAAGGCTATATATAATTTCTTCGATCTTCTAGGAACTATCGTGAAGCAAGGAGGCAAAAAAAATCAATGAAGGGTATTTAATTTTCATATTTTTAATCAAGTTTTTATATAATTTAGTATTAATTTTGTAAGAAAAATCAATGAAAGGCAAAAAATCAACGAAGGTCATCCATTTCAAAAGTATCATTTTTGGATTTTCTTTAGTACTAGTTTGTGTTTAGTATTTGATTTCTTTCCTTTAATAAATAATCTACTATGATTTGTAATTTTAATGGTCGATTCGAAAAATAATAATATAATTTTGGTTTCCCATATAAGAATCCTGGTTCCACCCGTGCCTATTGCAAACAAGGGAAGCCAATAAACAACAAACACATGTCGGAATAAATACTTTTGATCCCGATGCAGATATAGTAGTTGTTTAATAGCAGACTACTACGAAGGAGGATCTGATCCAGGCTTTAGTGATGGTTGGGGATATCCAACCGCCTTGGCTGAAAAAAGAAAGGTGTTCTGACCATCATTTTTCAAGACTACACAATTGTCAAGACATATGCGACATTCTATGAAAGATCAAGGAAATTGGTTGCAACATGACTCGTAAGTGGTATCAAATCAAATGTAGAATGGAAAAAATAGCATCTTTCAAGCCATGTGGGAGGTCCAAGTAGAACTATTGACAATCATGAATATTGTGAAGCACACAAGTATTGTGAAAATGCATCATAGTCTATTATAAAGTACACAGAATTCCCTCCGGATATAAGGCTCGTATTTAGAAAATTTTAGATTTTAGGAATGGTGTTTTCTATGTCATAAATTGTAAAAGTCAATAGAATGATAGTGTCTGATGCACATAACTTACACAACCAATCATGATTTGTAACATGTTTTGATTATATCAATGAGAAGTACCTTACAATTTTAAAAATGAAAAGAAAAAGAACAATTTAATTTCAATTGTGTTGTTGGTAATAAGTTGCCCAAATTTTACTTCAATTCTCATACTCCCCTAGTCGACTAACAATGACACCATTTGACATGAATTTTTTTAAGACATGTTTGAACACATATAATTTTAGCTTCATACAATAACATACATCATGTGGGAGTTTTTGAATTTTTTGCGTATAATTTTTAAAAGGTAAAATTTTATAACCTGTTATTTTATGCAACTAAATTTGTTGCTGGTCAATCATGTTTTGAAAGGGGGGAGGAGTATCAGTAAAGTGGCATGTCATAACTATAAGTTTATGGATAGATCACATTGTATCTTGACTTAAATACTGTATTTTTTAAATTTTAAACATCGCACTTTATAATTTAAAACATGTAATAAAGTGGGTTGAATATAAAAATATAAGAAATATTATATAAAATATTACAATTTTTAATTTTAAAATTATTTTATTCAATTTCTAAAAATTAGTGTTTAATTTAACAAATGCAGCGTGTACGTTTAAAAAATGGAGTAGACGGTCTATAACTTAAGGATGGATCACCTGTCAGGAGATCTCCTCTTGAAAAAATCCGAAAAAGAGTGCCAATTCTTGTGTTTTAGTTCATCATTTATTTTAGATAATTAAAAATAGGGGTGACAAATGAACTTACGGTCGAATACATATCAGTTAATATGGGCAGTTAAAAATATGTATATAACCCATTTGACCCATTTCACAACGGGGTAAAAATGGGTTGGGTCAAAACAAGTTGGGTTGAAATCCACTCAATTCGCAGATAAAAAATTATTCTATTCATGGGTAAAAAATGGGTGAACCTACATGTTTCAACCTACATATGAACCTATGTGGTTTTATATACCAACTCATATGGATAATTCCACCGGGTTTCAATCCATATATTAACCCATATGGATTTATATACCAACGCATAAGGATAAACTTGTGGTTTCCAACCATATGAATTTATATATTAACCCATATGGATAAACTTGCGGGTTTCAATCCATATATTGACTCATATGAGTTTATATACTAACTTACATGATCCAAGAGGGTCGAATGGTCTTTCAACATCAATGCATATAATGTTGCAATAGTCAGAAGAGAATAATTAAATTGATCTTCAAGTGGCACAACCTATGCTGATTCATAACGGATTCTGTTAAGCTAATTTAAGAACGGCTAAGGGACGATTGGTGTATCTTGAGTTTGTATAAGCTTATAAGTAGAATTATAGTGAGAGATCAGTTAGTTTGTTGATCCATTTGATATAGTTTGAGATGTAATTTTACAGTAATGTATTTCTATTATAACTCTAATTCTTTTGGTAATTTGATTACTATAATTCAAATCATAACATTTGACTCATTATCCGTTTAACTTATAATACATTTTACCCCATATTCAATCAAATTTAAAAATAAACAACTCACTTAACTCGCGAATTACCCCCCATTAATTAGAACGGTCCTTTAAGCCCCAGACAAACTCAACCCAAAGCAACCGGCGATACAAAACTCCGGCCAACCATTTCCCGCCATGTTATCCGTTTCCCTTTCGTCTCCATTCATTAGTTCTCTCTCCAAATTCAACCCTCCTCCGGCAATCTGCAAATCCCAGCTCTTCACCGAGCGGGGCCTCCAGTTCGACGCCGGCGACTCATTTTTCCGCCACGAGAGCGCCACCGGCCGCGACCTGGGCGTGCTGTCAGCATCCCTCTACAAGGACTCAATCGGCAGTCTCCGCGTCCTCGACGCCCTATGCGGCTGCGGTATTCGCTCTCTCAGGTACCTAGCGGAAGCCGGAGCAGATTTCGTCCTGGCCAATGACGCAAACGAAGATTATAGGAGGATTATACTGGGCAACTTGTCGCAGGTTGCCGGAGAATCAAGAAGATGGGCTGTGACGCATGATGACGCCAACAGAGTAATGGCGGAGCGATATTTGCAGAGGGATTATTTTGATCTTATCGACATTGACTCGTTTGGGAGCGATTCCACCTTCTTGAGGGCCGCCATTGCTGCTGTCCGATTGGAGGGCTTGCTCTACCTCACCTCCACCGACGGATACTCCTCCGGCGGCCACCGCCCTCAGCAGTATGTTTAGTCTTAGAATGAAACTGATGGAGTACCTTTCGTGCTATTCTGTAAGGAAATTGATGGTCTTATTGCTGTATTAGGTCTCTAGCTGCATATGGAGCGTATATTAGGCCAATGCCGTACTCGAATGAGATTGGATTGCGAATGCTTATAGGTGGCGCGGTAAGGGAGGCTTCTGTGCTTGGTTACCATGTTGAACCGCTGTTCTCATACTACTCCTACCATGGTCCTGTGTTCAGGGTAATGCTTCAAGTTAAGCGCGGAAAGCTTCCGGATTCTAGGTTGAGTGTGAGTGTAGAGTTTGTGTTTTTTTGTTGCCTGTGTTGTTTAAGCTCTGTTGGTTTATATTGCTTTCTGTATTGCAGCTCCTATGGACTCATCAGCTACTGCACTGAGTGTGGAGATTCCCTAAAGCTCTGTTGGGATCAACTTGGTGAGGCCAAATGCCCCTGTAATACAAATGTAGGTATCACCTTTTTTCCCGTATTTGGTTGGACGAGTAGTTCAAGGCAGTACATACCTGTCATTCTTTGATTTCAGAATTCTATTCATTAGGGCTGATCTTGATAGTCTTAGGTCGTATCAACATTCATTAAACCATGATATATGCTGTTCAAATGCATCCATTCTTTAGAACTTCCAAGGCTTCAACTTTCGAGCTCCCTAATGTGTTGGTAGTGCTTTTGCGTGGGTACCAAATTATCCATTTTATCTTGAATCGAACTGTTGAAGCTTTTGTGAGGCTATCAATTTTTGTCTCGGTTGAGCTATCATGTATGCTGAATTTGAATTTGTTCATTTTAGGTTCCACAGTCCCTAATCGTCTCAGGGCCCCTTTGGACGGGGCCTCTTCATGAAGCATCTCACCTCAAGAAAATGCTAAATTTGGCTGAGCAGTGGGAGTGGATTAGTGATGATGGTGGGGGCAAAAACCTCAAGAAGCTGATTGGGTTGATGATTAATGAAAGTGACCCGAAGTTACCATTTGGATACCACAAGATGGCTGAGGTTTTTAGTGGATTCTCATGTTTTTCGCTTCTATTAGACCCAGAGTATGTTGCAGTATGCTACTCATCATCTTATTCTTCTTGTTTTGTCCATTTTGCATTCCAGATATCTAGTCGAGCTAAAGTAAATTCTCCCACCATTGAGGATGTCATGAACACTTTGCATAAGGTACCATTCTCCTATGCTCAATCGCCATTTGAGTTCATCATTTCCCTCCCTCTGGCTCAATCTTGATCTTGTATTTTATGACAGGTGGGGTATACAGCAAGTAGATCACATATTGCCCCTAATGCCATCAAGACAAATTGCCCCATGACAGAATGTGTAAAGATTGTTAAAGACTTGAAACATTATTCTACATTTGAAACATCTGAGCATTGTTAATGCCACCTTTCATACTTCTTTGTTACTCCCTCTGGTTGCCTTATATTTGGCACTGTTAGAATAAGTCAATATGTTGTTGATTAGATTTGATTAGATTTGATTAGATTTGATCTTATCATGTTGACTAGTTTGAGTTATACTAGAACTAGTCTATCTTCATGCTTTGTACTCTCTATTTATTCTGTTCAAGATCAATAATAATCATCACGGGAAATCATTCTTTCAATGGATAGTGTAATTTATGGCACACTTTTGTCTGTCTGTGATTCTAATAATAAATGCAAAGAAGCAGAGCAATAAGCTGATGTTGGCTGTGGGAAGGCAGATAAATTAATTCAATAGTGTTGAATAAGGTTATTCTGACAACTTTGCTCAAAGTCTATGTTAAAGGTGGTTTATTTGAGAAATTAAGGGAACTTTTTAATGAATTGGAAGCCTTAGGTTATGTACAAGGTGAGATGCCCGTATTGCATACTTATGGATGGTATGGTAAAATATGATTTTGTCATTCTATTTTCGGCGTATTCTGTGACTCAGTCCTCTGAGGAAATGACGTCAAAAATCGGGGAAATGACTGAACAGGTGGTTACCAGAGGGAGTCTGATTCATGAGCATGAAATTGAGAAAATTAGATGTGATTTTCTTGCGGTTGAGGTAAGGTTTCATAAAGTGCCCGATGAGTTGAAATGGATGCCGAAAACTAATCCTGAAGGTTTTCTTTGCAAAACAATTAAAAGTTTGGAAGGAATATTTTCTTGAAAATGGTTGAGAGGTCTGCTGGTAAAAAGTGAATGCAAGGGATTCTCTTTGCTTGAGATTAGAGCTGTCAATTCGGTTATTAGTTAGGTTTGGGTTGAAACGAATCAAGTTGAAATAGGTCGAAATCTGTTTGTTGGGTTGGGTCGAGTCGTAACGAGTTTGCGTTGAAATGGGTCAAAGTATGTTGGCCGGGTCGGGTTCGGGTTGAGATGAATCGAAGCCTGTTTGTCGATTCGGTCGGGTCGGGCCGGGTCAGGTTGGAAAGTGTCGAAATCCTTTTATCGGGTCGGAACGGAAAGAAAGATAGAATAGGAAAGAAAAATCTTTTGAAAATGAATACGGTATCAGGTACTCTAGAAAATGTACTAGCGTTTTCTAACATATCACCAAAAAAATCATTTATTTAATATTTCTATATTTAGGCAAGAATAATAAAAAATTATATATTTTGAAATAATGGATAATAGGGTAACACAATTTTAATCCACAGTGTAATTTTCCAATACTGTGTAGAAGTAATCAATGTTAACTTTTGAAGCCTTTCAAGTCACTCATATATGTCCAAATTGCAAAGTTTCAAATATTTTGAACTAAATAAATTACTACGCAAACAACTAAACATTTACTCAAATGAGTAATATTTATTGTTTAATATATTAATATTTAAAATAAATAATTAAAATAAATATTCACTAAAATATTAGAGCTGGTCTCCTGTGAGGCAGACTAAACTTTAGGTATGAGTCTTTATGCAATTCTAACTCTATTCTAACTGCAGGGACCTATCTATAAAAAATTTACATGGACCTATGTCTAATAAATTGAGAGGGACTTATCTCTAATATTTTTTCAGGAACTTTTTTGTCCAAACTTTTCCCATCATTTTTCCAGCAACTGTAATCTGCAAAAATAAATTCATTTTTTTTTAAAAAAAAGCAAAAAAATCACTATGATAATCGAACTGAAAATTATAAACATCATCTACAACTAGAAAAACATCAATGAAAAATCATAAAATAACAACTAAAAGTTGCAGTAAAATTATATAAAAAAACTCAACAAAAAAAACTTTAAAAAGATCGACTATAACTAACAAAAACATCAAGGTAAAATCATAAATATCATAAACTAAAAATCATAAAACCATCATCAATCATAAATTGAAAAAAAAAACAAAGTTTAAATTATCATTTAAAACAAAAATACAAACATCAACCTATATCACCCAAAAACAAAAAGTCAATTCTTATCACCTAAAATTCACCCAAAAATGAAAAACGTCAAATAAGAAAACAAACACTATAAAACATCAAACCTATATCAACAAAAAAAGGCTACAAACATCAATTCCTCTCACATAAAACTTGCCTAGAAAATTAAAAACATCAATATAGGAGGGGAAAAGGCAAAAATTAACCCATATAACCAAAAAAACTATAGAAAATTGACTCATATCAACTAAAACACACCCGAAAAAGGAAAAATATCAACATGGGAGAAAAAACTAAAAGCATGAATAAAAAACTATGGTACCTCAAATGCATAAATTCTTCACTCTAAAAATCATAAAATATCAACATTTTTAGAAAAAAATTAAAAAAAATCAACATATATCACCAAAAGCTACAAACATCAACTCCTAACAGCTAAACCTCATTTGGCAAATGAAATATATCAACAAAACCTAAAATTGTCAAATTAATTATCAGTTTCAAAATGTCAAATAAAAAATCATAAACATCAACTACGACTAGAAAAACATCAACTAAAAATCACAAAATATCAACAAAAGGTTAAATTATCAAATAAGATTTCAATTTCAAAACGTCAAACTAAAATTCATAAATATCAACTACGACTAGAAAAACATCAACCGAAAAACACAAGACATCAACAAAGCTTAATTTGTCAAATTAAATATCAATTTTAAAATGTCAAACTAAAACTCATAAATGCCAACTAAAATTAACAAAACATCAATTGAAAATTGTAAAACATCAAAAATCTAACCATACACCTCGACCACAATAAAAAAAACACTAACAAAGAAGTAACAAGGCTTGAAAAGTCCAACTATAACTTACTGAACATATTGCGATAATCAAAGAAGTCAACACTTGAAAATAAGAAAAACAAGGCTTGAAAAGAAGTTAAAGAAGTCCAGCTCGGCCACAGCTATACCTCACTGAATATTTCTCGGCCACAGCTCGACTACAACTATACCTCACAGCTATAACAAAGAAGTCAACTAGGCTTGAAAAGTCCAAATTGGTGGAAAAAAACAATACCTCTGTAGCAAATTAAGTACTCCAGTGTGCAACGAGGAAGACAACAACTTCAATTCCGACACTGAAATCTTCTTTTTCTTACTAGCACCGGCGTCACTCAACCTGAGTTGGATCGCTGCTCCTTCTTGCACAGCATCGCCAAGCACTGAATTTGTATTTATGCTCCTCAGTCGCGTCTGCTTTGTCAGGTCGCCGCCGATGTGGCGTAGCTCGTCGAATCATCGGCTCCGGAAGTTAAATGGGGCTTCGACAATTGGAATTTGTTGAGGCATGCTAGATCTGGCGCAGAGTGGAAACCTCCGGTGATATCCGATGGTTTCCAGAGAGCTATGGCGATTCACAGTCGTTGATGCGCCTCCGTTGTTCGCCATCGTTGTGCGTTGTGGATGTGTCGTGGATGCGTCGTTGCTATGCTTCGCCTGGATACGCCGTTGTTAGATTCGTTTTGTGCCTGCGAAGGAGCTACCGCTGTTCACCGTCGCCGTGCTTCGTTTGGATTCGCTATCGTCGGATCGCCGTGCACCTACGGAGTAGCCACCGCCGATGGGAGGAAGAGCGGTTAGGAAACAGTTGGAGGAACGGGGAAGACGATCATAATCAGATTCTAATTTCTAATTTCTAATAATAAAAATGATATATCTATTATATTTACATATTAAGTACTCCACTTTTTGAGCGGTTTTTAAAAATAACTCAATCCCAAATAAAACTTACAATAATTGCACAATAAATCATGGTCTAAAGTTTAGACTGCCTAAAACAAGAGTTTGTGATTTAATAGTATATATATAAAAAATAATATTATCTTATGTGATGTTGTTGGATTCGTCGTACTAAGTAGTTTCTAAATATCAACTTTGTATTTTCCGTTATTATAAGTACCCCATTTCAACTAAATCTGCACACTTTTATTTTTCGTTTGTCTCGGACAAATCTGCACAATTTCCGTTTAAACTAATAATCAACATTCTAAAAGACATTATTACCCCGCACAAACTTAAAATTTTACCAAGCCCAACCCATTTCCACAAACCCTCTTCAACTCTTACTTTTGCTCATTCAAAAGTCAAAACCCACCTTATGGTCTCCACCACCACCACTCACCTCCTCTGCGTCACTACCACCACTCCCCTTCACTGCTTTTGTCTCCGCCTTCTCCCCTCTACCTCCGCCTACTCCCCTCCCTCCCTCCCTCCCGTCACCAGTCTCCTCCCCTGCTTTTATCTCTGCCACCACTCCCTTCTCCTTCTTTCATCTCCGCCACCACTCCCCTCCCCTGCTTTCATCACCCCATCAGCATCGGAACCCTAACTTCCCCTCATCTGCGACCGCCACCCCACACCCCAATCTGCACCGCCTCATTCCTTCGCCGAAACCCTATTTCCCCCATTTGCACCAGAACCCTAGCTTATCCCCATTTGCGACCGGAGAGCGGCAGCGGCGGAGAGGACAAACGACTCAAATGAGAGGCGGCGGAGGAGAAGAGTGGTGAGGCAGAGGAGAGGAAGCGAGGATGACATGACTTTAATCTCAATATAATTGTATGAGTGTGTTTGATGAAGTTGTGCTTATAAGTATTACTAATTTATTTTAAAAGTTAAGAGAACCGTTTGTATTTTTACTTCAAATATAACTTCTTCTTCTAAAATAAATACTTTTTTAACTGTTATCAAACATTAAAACTGTTTAACTAGGGGTGGCAAATGGGCGGACGGGTCAAATACATGTTGGGTAAAATGAGTAAATAAAAAAATATGGGT
>JAULKK010027864.1:0-19473 GCA_032355705.1 Rubia peregrina
AAGTCCGCGAAAACCACCAACGGGAGCGATGTCTACGTTCTTATTGACATAAGTAGCCATTGAAACATTGAAAAGTGAAAGGGAGATCAAGATTATTGTTAGGGTTAGGAAAAGAAAATTCGAAGGGGTTTGGATCGCCATTTTCGCTTGCTTTAGTGATATTTTGGGGGGGAAATATGGCAATGTTAGTTGTGGGAGAAGAGGATGAAATTATGGATTCAATTGTGTTGGAATGTTGCAAGATTTATAGGATTTCGAAAAGCATAAGAAATTTATGAATTTTTATAGTATTAAAGTCTAGTAAATGATGCAATCAAAAAGAACAGTGAAAGAAAAATTAAGGGCGGATATTGCTCCCTAATATTTATTACTCCCTTTCACTAATTCCATTTTTAAGGTTTATTTTTCTTTTTTTAAAATCATTTAAAAATACAAGTGGGTCTCCTGACAAGTCCTGTCAATAAACTTATGGACAGTCAATTGTATATATTTTTACTTATACACTGTATTTGTTAAATTACATACAAAAGTTAAATTTAAAATTTTAAAATTATATTTTTTTTATATTTTCACATCCAAATGCAATTTTTATTATTACCTGTTTTAACTTTTAAAATAAAATATTTTATTTTTAAAAAAAAATCAATATCTAAGGTAAAAATACGGTTTTAAAAATTCACTATCTAAGGTAAAAATACGGTGGATTATCCATAAACTTATGGAGAGACCGCCTTTCGTTAGACTTTCACTTAAAACATACTAGTTTGGTGGATGGTTCCACAGACGATCATTTATCATGTATACTCCCTTTCTTTGGTTTATTGTTCAGAATTTTATTTTTAGTAACTTGTGTAAATGAGATCAATCTATATCATCCAATATCAGCTTTTTTGCCCAATTTAATTCTATATGAAGAATCAAATTCCTTAATATTCTCAGCATTGACGGCTTTCTTTGGAAAAAAAAAATCTGTTACCTGTTATTAACCTGAAAAACAAATTCTTTTATATATACCTCATGAATTTGTCAAGTTATTCAAAAGTGACATACAGCAGTTAATGTGTTTCTAAAGTTATTCGAATGTGTCCGTTTCCGGCATGTAAAAGAGTTACTGTGAATAGTTAATGGGGAATGCGATGTAATTGAGATAAAATTAAGATTCAAGAGTGAAGTTCAAATATCAATTAAGATATTGGACCCAGCATAAATATTACGATAGAATCATAGAAGCGTTACAAAATCCATTTTAAAAATAAAATATACTCACTGATCTCAATTAAAATGTTATATACGATTTTGGTCAAGTTTATAAATCATTAAAATAAAGTTAAAGAAAATTTAGTGACGGGAAAATGAAATTGATGTGTTTCATAGGCTAGAAAATTGGTGAACGGGTCAAATACGGGTCGGACAATATGGGTAATAGTGAAATATAGGCATAATCCATTTTTATCCATTTTATCGCAACATGCCAATGATGAACGCAAGGAGACTTCATAAACTGGGCTACCGTGAATTTACCTCCTCCATCAGGGCCTGGGGTGTCGGGCAGGTGGGTGCGCTGTGGGCGAGCGATATCGCCTTTTTTTGGGTCCAAAAATGGTAAATTCATGAGTTTCAACCCACATGGGTTGAAATATAAATCGAGTTAACATATAAATTTGAGATTTTAAATATATTTTTAAAATTAATTTTTCTTTTTTAAAAATTATTTTTAGCTATTTTATAAATTTACTTACAAAATTTTGGCAAGGTTTTGGAAAAATTGTCTTTCCATAGGCATATGGAAAGGTGGGGTTGAATTAGAGTTATAGAAAAGTAAAAGATTTTAGTTACAGCATTAAAACTTAATTTCTCCCTCTGTCCCATTTAAAGCTGCGCCTTTTGACTTTCACATTTGATTCGTATCGTGATCAGAAATGTCCAACTTGCCAAGTAATGAATGAAACTAATTTCATCCGAGGGCTTTGGTGAACAAGTTCGCAGGCTGATCAGTTCTGCGAATATGATGAGTAACAAGAGCACCAAACTATACAAGATCACAGAAAAATGGCAAACAACCTCTATATGATTCATACGTTCATGGAACAACGGATTTGCCGCATGTGAAGAGGACATTGGTTGTCACAATACAGTTGCATAGGAGCAGAATGCACAACATCTAAGTCACGAAGCAAAGACTTAAGCTGCAACAACTCACAACAAGTAACAGTCATAGCACGATACTCCGCTTTAGCAGAACAACGATAAATTGTAGGTTGCTTCTTGGTCTTCCATGATATCAGAGAATCACCAATCGTCACAAAGTACCCAAAAAGAGAGCGTCGTGTTATTGAACATGGAACCCAATCAGAATCACAATAAACAGTCAACTGTAACGAACTACGTGAAGAGAGAAATATACCTTGACCATGATGACTCTTCTTGTAGTGAAGAACTCGAAACGCAACATGCCAATGATGAACGCAAGGAGACTTCATAAACTGAGATAGCGTATGAACATAGTAACTAAGCTCAGGATTAGTAATAGTCAGGTAAATGAGGTGACTCATCAGGCGCAGATACTGCTCAGGATCATCATAAAGGGGAGGCCTTTCGAAAGATCATGTTGTTGCTCCATAGGGAAATCAGTAGGTTTGTAAGTTGATAAACTTGTGTCATATGAGACATTCAGGGCATATTTCCTTTGTAAAAGAAACATCTCATCCGGTCTTCTTGTAATATCTATACCCAAGAAATACTTAATTGTACCAAGATTCTTCATAGGAACACAAGAGCTTAAGTATTTCTTGAATTAAGAGATGAGCGACGAAAAACTACTAGCAATTACCAAATCATCCATATATACAAATACATGTAAATAAAATGATTCACAAGGAAAAGTAAATTAGGAGTAATCTGCCTCACTCTGAACAAAACCAATTGCACATGGAGCCTAAGCCAATTTCGCAAACAAATTGTGAGGAGCTTGCCGAAGACCGTAAAGAGATTTTTGAAGGCGAAAAACCTGGCAGTGGGTGCGGGATAGACAGGGGGTGGTCGCATGAAAACCTCCTCATGCAGATCACCATGGAGAAAAATATTATGCACATCCATCTGATTAAGTTCCCAATCACGAATGACTGCAACAGATAAAATAGACGCACTGAACTCATCTTTGCAACAGGTGCAAATGTCTCAGTATAATCAATGCCTTCTTTCTGACGATTTTCAAGAACCGCCAGACGAGCTTTGTGACGTTTAATGGTACCATCAGATTTGAACTTGGTTCAGTATACCCATTTGCATCCAATAGTAGTCTTATCCAGAGGTAAAGGAGAGAAAGTTTATGTCTTATTGTGCTCAAGAGAAGTAATCTCATCAGCCATAACATCACGCCAATGAGCATGCTTCGACGCCTCAAATCTATGTGTATATATATCTAGGCTTATATTCACCGTTGCTTGCTTAGACGCTTGGAACTATTCCTCTTCTCTGAGGACGACCCCGACTTGCCATACTATCTACTTAGTTGTATTTAGTAAGCAAAAATGGCTTATAAATTACATCTTTGAGAGGTATGGCGACAACCTCCCAAGCTCTTTGTTCTCTCTATCATTCTAACCTTGAAGCATTTAAGGATGGGGCTATTTTCATATCTTCAAAGGTTATAAGACACACACCTACAGATTAATTTTAAAGCACTTACAAGCAATTATTGAAACACTACGAGTTGTACTTTAAGGAACAAGTTGTTTCGTAGCACATACAATTTACAAAATAAGCACCTGCATATTATATTTGAAGCACATCCAAGCAATGGTTGAAGCACTACGAGTGCTACTTTGAACACCAAGTTATTTTCGTAGAACAAACAAGTTATTAAAGAAGCACCTACATGTTATATGTGAAGCAATTAATGTTGAAACACCTACGAGTTGTACTTTAAGAACATGAAACTACACTTTTACCTGTTGAAGTACATTCAAACAGTACTTTTTCTAAGTTGTTATTAAAGCACCTATAGGTTATATTTCAAACACCAACAAGTATGGCTTGAATCACCTACTACTTATACTAGAAAGACATTCAATTTATATTTGAAACACATTTAAACTATAATTTTTTCATGTTGTGATTGAAGTGGTTCAAATTATATTTGAAGCACCTACAAACATGGTTAGAAGCACCTACAAGAATGGTTGAAAGCACTTATATATAACTCGAAGTACCTTCAACGTAAACATTTTCTAAGTTATTATAGCAACTACAAGTATATCTTGAAGTACTTACAAGTAAATCTTGAAGCACCGGTAATTTATACTTGAAGCACCTTCAACTAATAATTAAAGCGTAATCAAACTACAATCAGTCCAACTTGAAATGGAAGCAATTATCAGTTATATATCAAGCACCTCCAAGCTTGGATGGTAGCACCTATAACTTATGCTCGAAGCACATGTAATTTATACTTTAAGCACCACCAAATATAAGTTGAAGCACATTAAATCTATTCTTTATTTTCCAGTTGTTGCTGAAGTCAACAATCGACATTTCAAGCATTTAACTTGAACCACTTACAAGTATGCCTTGAAACACCTACATCATATACTTGAAGCACCACCAAGTTAATATGAAGCAATTTAAAACTATACTTTTAAAGCAAGAAGATAAGAGGCCCGAAGTTGTTTTCTTGTTGTAGCTCTTTTGCAACCATAGAATAATAAAGGAGTCAGAGATGCAGCTGCATTATTTCTCATTAAACTATCAGTCAATGCACTTTTGCTCCTTTTTCGAGTTATCCATATATCCTAAACCAAGATATGCAGAGGATGGCTTTGTTGGTATCACAAAAAAAGCCAGCCCATTGTACAATCAACTAAATTCTAAAATTGTATGCAGGAACACATATTTTTTTTAAAAACATGAAATAGCTTCCTCAAAATAAAACAGCATAAGTTGAAAGCTGAAGCAATTTCATGCAGTAAACTAAAAAATTGTAGGAAAACTGAAATAAAAGTCAGGAATGCAATGGAAAATAATGCTACAAATCAGCTATCTAAGGTGTAGACACAAAAATTTATCTTCTTCCACCCGCTGCACTGATCTTGAGTCCCTTTGGTGCAGCACCCTTAGAAATGTTGCCATCCTTTGCAGACTTCTGAGTTCGGGTGATTTTAGCTTTCTTAACCTTTTTCTCATCCTTGGTTATCTTGATTCTCTCCTTAATTTCACTTACGATAGCATCCCTTGCAGCATCTCGGACTTTAGACTTCTCTTATTCCTTCTTCTGGATGACTTCCAAGGTAGCACCAACAATAGACCTATAGTAAGGCTTCTTCGTGGTACAGAGGCTTCTCTTTGTAAATTCAGCAGCAGTGTTATTGGGTTGCTTCTGGTACATAGCAGCCCAGGTGAGCTTTGAAGGCTTTAGACGGTTATGGAAATACTTACATTTTGAGTTGAGAAAGAGGAAAACTTGAGAATCTGCACGAACAAATATGATACCTTTCCCAAGATAAATCTTTGAATCACTGAAGCGGCAAAGTTCCATCTTCAAAACCATGATTGCTGAATTTTCCTCACTCACCACCGTGCTCCGAAACTATGATGTGAGGATAACTCAAGGAGAATATGACTGACATATTTTAACTAACTTTGTGTAGCATTCTCTGTCAAACTATAACAGCTATTCAGCTAAGAACCTGACTAATGGAAATAGTTTTAAGGATCTGAACTGTAAAGATTGAATAAGACACTTAAACTAAAGTACCTACCAACCCTGCATATGTTTTCAGTCCGCTCCTCTGGGGCAAAACCAAGATTCTTATTTAAACCATGTCGAAGATTGTCCCTATCAAGAACGTAAGAAAATTTTCCCCTAGAATGTACCTCTCTTCCAGGGTGCATGTGAGTGCTTTAACCAGAAAAGTTTCGAGAACCACAAGCAGATAGGCTCACATTAAAATAAAAAAATCAGTTGTGCAAAAGGTCTTTGAACCTTGCATAATATTCTGAAAGGGTTTTAAACCAACTATAGCCTGTACTTCTAAGTCATTACAATCGAATGGAAAAATGAGAACGATGATATACTAGAATCTAAGGAAGAAAATTTCAAAATAATCAATGGCGGCATAGTAGATAGAAGGTTAACCTGATCCGCTCAATCCTGTAATCCATACGACACATCCCTTTTGCTTTAGCAGTTTTTGCCTTTCTGCTTGCCTAACTAGACACTCGTTCAAGAAAATATTCGCGGAATTACCCAATGTACCCATCAAGGAAGAGATGATATTTTTTCCCCAGTTAAAAAATGGGTTCAGGATCATAAATAAGACTTACAAGAATACAAACATAGAGATAATAATTCTCTGTAGTGTGGAGATACCTCAAGGAGAAGATAACCGGATTGAGATTTTCGGAGGAGGAGGAGACATCGGTTTTCGACATAGTTAAGATTGGAGTCGCGGGCGAAGGCTGAGGCACGCACATGCTCATTTGAAGTTATGACTTCACTGTTTAAGGGTTATTATTTCATTAAATCTTGGCCGCTGATTAAGTTATATGTGTGGTTGGGATCTGTTTCTCACAAGTGGATGTTCTCTCCTAATCTCAATTCTATATATATATACTCCCCCGTCCCACTATAAAGTTCCGAATTGCTTTTTCACGATTTTCAATGAGCATGGTTGACCGTAAATATTTCTAGTTGTATATAATAATGTCGCATAAAAAATTAATATTTAGAAATTAGATGTTAAAACAAATCTAACGATATGTCACATGAAATATTTATTATTTATATATTAATTATATATTTAGGGTCAAAGTTTATAAAATTTTACTCTCAAAAGCAATTAGGAAGTTTAAAGTGGGACGGGGGAGTATACAATCCCCCTTCTTTACATTGATTACTAGGACCTTTTTTAAAAGTATACTTGGAAGTCAAGCTCCCACAAGCTTTTAGTGCAAATATACTCAAATACGACATTGAATGATAAACTCACAACTCTCTCACTCGGGGCCATCATTAATTGGTCTTTTTTTGTGTAGACTAAACTTGTAAAGACATGAATACCTTCGTTCAAATTTTAGTTAAAATTCCGACGGTTTTGCTCCCGCCCTATTTCTTCCCCCGTCTATTGGACCTCCATGCCACCTCCCCTCATTGCAACGAACCTCCAGCGACCCCTACCCTATTTCTCTAGCCACACCTCCACACCGTCTCAACGACCACCTATTCCACCACACCACACTACCACCATAGCCATGGGAATGACGACTCTATTCCTAAAAATAAACATAAGAACAAAAAACAAATTCCAAAAGGCCAAATCACATCAAATTAGAAAAGAAACTTAAAATTCATTATTAAAAACACAAATTTCAGTATGCTCTAGAAAAAAGGGTTGTTAGAACACCAACCTGAGTTTTCTCGAACAAAAAAAGTGATTTGAGAACCGAAACGAGGGGAATATTCACCAACGAACTTCATAAACTGCATTTCTACAAGTGCTCTTTGAAGTTGTAGCACCTCACACACGTGAAACACTTAACCAATATACAGGAACCACCACGTCAGTGACCAACACCAACACCATTGTTGATAGCACCAGCAGTGATGCCACCATAAAAATAAATCGTTCTACCACCAGTTGCACCATCTCCATCTCGCCCTTCTCAGCACCACCAAACCACCCCATCACCAAAAAGAACATAAAATCTCTTTCCCCCTCTCACATAGATTGTAATGGAATTTCTCGACGGAGGAGTAGATCAAAGGTGGCGACAAATAGAGATGAACATGAGTTGGATCTACGTCGGGTCTAATAAGACCCAGACCCAATCCTAAAAAGATTAGTTATACTCAGACCTGTAGAGTTTGAAAAATCTTTAGACACATACCCCAACCTGATGGGCCGAACGTGTTTTGGGTCTAAAACAGGTCCTAAATGGGTGTAATTATTATTAGTTAAACAAAAGTTTTGAATTTCACTAATTATTATTAATTTTCAATTAGAGGTGCATTTTGATAATTTTACTTGAAACCGGTAATGATGCGGAAAATTCTTTCCGAATTGTGATGGTTCCCGGAATTAGCTACAGCGAGTCCCAACCTCTTCAAGTACTATTAAAAGTCCATGAAAAGGGCCCCGGGAAGGAACCTCCAACACTCAAGTTAGCATTATATCTTTGCTTATGCATTTTTAGAGTGAAAGTCACATTCTCCGTCTAGTATACTTTGTCTTTATTTATAGAGCTTTGGACATGTGATCATGGTCCACATATTGCGTTCCCCTCTCTTAAATTATGGTCTAGCTGGAGGTATTATGGCGATCGCTATTCTTGGGATGGGTTAATTAAAAGTGAGGCGGTGTGGTTGGCCCTTTTTGTATTTAGTGAGCTGATTAGATTCGACGAAGTAGCTGCTTCGCTGCTTAGTTCTGAGGCTGAGTAGGTTGTATATACCATAAACCCCCAGCTAAAGATTCATATGGAATGAAGTATAGGGATGTTTTTTAGGAAAGTAATCGATGTAGTTTTTGAAGCAAAGTAAATGTAAGATAAGGGAGAAAAATGTACACCAATTTTGTTCGGTAAACCATAGGCTAGGCACGAAGCTGAAAATGACTTGGCAGGTACAAAAAAATATATTTGAGAATTTGGAAGGTGTACAAAAGTTTATCTGGAAGGTGTAAAAAAATTTGTTTTGCAGAGCAAGTAATATTTATGATAATCGATTAATATTCCTTTAATTTTGGAAAATGGTTAGTAGTGGGCCAAAAATGAGGGGACGATTGATGTATAAATTTAACGACATGCAGAGTAATCATTACGAAGTATTTTTTTAAAAAAATTGACAAATGAAAGCTCTGATTCTTAACTGACATAAGTTATTGTCTCAAAAAGGTGTGTTTTTTAGAAAATTAACTTAATCGATTTGAATTCTTAGGTCTTTCTATACAAGTAATTTTTTTATCGAAGGGCTTACTTTGCATGGAACTGATTTCGCAATATTCACCTCCTTACTGTGGTTCGAATCTTAACATGAAACGAGCACCATTTCCATTCTTCCTAACACGGACCCCCAAACATGTTGTCACCTACATACCTAAAGTACATAAGGTCACTGCAATCGAATTGAATTATATTGGCGAACGTGGACCGATCCTTTGTTATGAATGCACCAGGATTTTCACCCTTGAAATAAACTTCAAATTCTACGTGCCTCTGGATTGCATAAGCAGCCAATAGCCACTTATGACTGATGCGTGTTTTGGGTTATATTTTTGTGAACACCAGCGAAATGTTAAACTCTACTGTGTCCTTTGTCGGAAGGAACTTATTCATGAAGCATAGACGTTACTATAAAACACCAAAAATGACATGATAAAAGCATGGAAAAATTATTCAAAACATATGTCAACTTTCAAAAAAATTGAGGATGTGAAACATAAAACTAACCTTCCGCAAGTTTGCAATGGCTAAGAATGAGTTCAAATTTTTTTTCAGGCGAGTTCACTGGTGTAAGATGTGTAGATGAAGTAAGGGGTATTTATAAAATAATATAATTATCCTTGAATGATTGTCCCTTAAAATTTGTGTTCACGTGTGACTTAATATGGCTGGATCAGTCAATGGTTGCAAACACGAGAGACATTGGTTCTTGGACTTACATAAATAGAGACACATTGGTTCTTAAATTGACATAAATGACTTCATAAATATTACGGAGAATCTTAGGTGTTCGGTGGTTTTCAATACAATTTTCGACATCAGAACAATATCCTGGGAGTTGTATTGGTAGTCTGGTTCTTTTCTCGCCTTCAGACTCAAATTCAGAATCGTATATGTGAAGAAATATGTTCCACTTTGATTTTAATTTATTTTTAAAAATATTATAACAATGTTTGTAAATCGGAATATGTCCAGTGTTCTTGCATTGTATATTTATATTTTTGCAGCAGTCAGAATAACTCCCGCGCATCGTGTGTTCAAATTCAGAATCGTATATGCGAAGAAATCTGTCCCACTTTGACTTTAATTTTTTTTTTTAAACATATTAGAACAATGTTTGTATATCGGAATATGTGCAGTGTCCCTGCATTGTATATTTATGTTTTTGCAACGGTCGGAATAACTGTCGCGCATCGTGTATTTTTGGAGTCATTTTAGAAATCAATGACCTGGTACTAACTTATGAGTTCATAAGTATGTTTGAACGGCGGTTCCAAGTCAAAATTTCAAATATGATGCTCAATGGAGTCATGATTGGGTACTCATGCCCTTAGTGAATTGTTCCTATTTCAAAAAACACTTGGAAGGGAACAATGGTAATCAACGGATTCATTGTGCTTCACTTTAAACAGTGGTTGAACTTGAAAAGCTGTTGATTATACTGTGTTAGAAGATGGTATTTTACCAACAATCATCTACTATATTTTTAGAGCCATCCATCGTCAATCTGACTAGCAAAACACATCTTCCGATGTCGGGACATAGGATGAACGATGGTTTAGAAGAAAAAAAAATCAAAATTACAGTACAACGGAGCCGTCAATGATAATTCTTGCACTACTGATTATTTTGATGCAATATCGATGATAGTGAGCTTAATGAGTGATGTAGAATGTGTTGAAACAAAAATTGATAAATGGAAGAAATAAAGACAATATTTTGTGCTGAAAATATGCTCTCTTTTTTAAAAAGAAGATTGATCTCATTTATATAAAAATAAATTATGTTGCTGGTGTTAGTGTCCTTGTGAGGAAGTGCACCAATTTGGTCCAAGTCGGGGGAGCCTCGTTAGGATTTGGTGAGTCACAGGGGGGATACTCGCTAGCTTGGGCCAAGTCTGGGAGATACTCACCATCTTCCTCTCTTTAAAATGTTGGCATCCAAAAGTAGTAGGGTCATGGAGTGGGTGGTTGGGCGTGGGAGAAGGACGGGAAGGTGGTGGTTCATAGGAAGACCATCTTCTAGAAGGGGGAAATAGTGGTGGGCAAAATTTGTGGCTATTGCGGTGGCCATGGAAGAAGGATTTTGTAGTAAATAAAAATGGGATATGAATTGAAATGCGTAATTATTACAAAATAGGGTGATGGTAGTAAAAATATGCAGGTGCCAACATAGCTAGTGTTGAAAGACAACAACCAGGATATGTCAGTGGGGAAACTATAAATATTTTTGCAGTTTTATACATGATACGGAAAAAAATTATGGGGGTAAAATTCATCTGCGTAACCACAAGTCGATATTACAGGAGAATATCATTTAGTAGGAAGTGAACCTTTTATTTTCATTCTTCAACCTTATTATATAATGCATTTTATAGGTTACAAGAACCTGAACCAATATAATCCGCACATGTAACAACCCCTATTACCGTACTCGAGAGTTCGCTAATTGCACTTCCCGGAGTCTTCATTCTCATAGTTGCACTATCTGTAATAATCACATACACCACTGGAATAATTTAGTACATGGATATTGATATGAGTTCATACACATAAGTCTCATAAATGCATATTTTAAATTTTTAAAAAATTTCCTGACCCAAGAACTTATTCATAAATATGTACCAGCCAATTCTCATCATTTCTAGACACCACGAAGAGGCGTCTAGAGCATGACTTGAAACCATTGGGAGTGGTGTCATTGGTGAGATTCCGGTCAAATTAGAGATACAAAGCTTTCTTCACTAACGTGTTCTCCATATCCTCACCAATTATTTGTCATGTTGTCGAGCACCTCATGTCCTACCGCTTGGAATTAACACAAACAACATAATCTGGCTTAATCTGGCTGCTGAAGTCCATTCGCATTATCTGTAAATTATATATGAACCCATCATATTCGTATATTACCCGGTGGACACAACTTTTTTCCCTAAAATATTTGCCCTACTTGACTAAAATATTTGTATTTCTACCCCAAATTTTAAAAACACGTGTTACCCATTCATTAATTATATACTCTATATAATTTAATCATGTTAGATCATATCACGATCTCACGCAGACCACAAATATTCACATATGTTCTTCTTTGAGTCAAGTGCTAAAATACCCTATTATTTGGTTGAAAGTGCCAATATAACCTTGCAAAATGAGAAAGTCCCAAACTAACCCTAACTTATTTATGTATGTGTCAATATAACCCTGCCCACCGTTGACTTCAATTGTCAACGGGAGGTTTGGTTGGAATTAAATAAAATGGCCATTTTGCTCATGTATTAAAAAAAGAATAAAAAAGGATAGACAGAAATGTTCTTTATTTCTTATTCCTTCGTCATTACTCTTTATTTTCTTGCTCTCACTATCGTCTTCCTTCGCTCTTCTTCTTACAGCCGTCTTGTTTCATTTTTCTTCTCTTTCCGCCAGATCTGAAGAGCCCTTATTAAACCCTATTTTTAACCCATTGGTGCTTTCATTCAGATTCGAACTTCAGTGATGCTTCCGTTCACCTCCATCACAATAGCCTTATTTTGGAATGCTTTCCTTCATATTCGAGCCAAGGGAATGCTAAGAATCTCAGTGACACCTGGACACTGCCACCTTCGGTGCCAAAATCAATGAACCAGGCGCTCCAGTGGCGGTTAAGGGTTCAGTGAAAATGCATCTTGGTGGGAATAAATATCCGACACTGCCATGGCGACGATGAAGATGTGGTCGTACGACGTCTCCACTTCCTCCACTGCCCTTTCCATCACCGCTCGAGTTTGGTCCCCTACGATAATTGGAACTGGTGACCGGTGAATTATCCTTGGTCTGCAAATCGTGCTTCTGGATATGGCCCTGAGCGTTATGCTTAGGCATGGTGTTGTATCTCTCCAGCCGCCAGACGATGGAAGCGGTACAGGTACTGTTGTTTTTTGTGGTAGAGGTATTTCTGTTAATGTCCAGGGAATGCTTGGGCTTCATAGAGACATTCACCGACCTCTCTTTCTTCTTTTCCCTCTCTGGAGCAGATGGCAAGAGTTGCAGTCTAGGGTTTTGGAGAGGGATAATGATTTCTTAATTTTCCTTATTACTCAATCCTGAGAATAGGTGAAATTGGTCAGGATCGGAGTGGCCCGGCGGGTAGGTGGGAGAATGGAGGATTTTAGTATTGGTTAGGGGTGGTGGCAGGGTGGTAACGTGTGGCTGAGAGATAAGAGGATTATAATATTAGTTGTGGTTGGTGGTTGGGAAGTAGGTGGATGGGAGAGGGGAGAGGTAAAATATTAGTTGAGGGTAGCTGGGAGGTTGTGGCGGGGTGGTTTGTATGATAAGGAGGGGTAAAATGGGGGGACATTTCAACTTAAGGGCCGAGGGTATTTTTTACCTTTCAAGTTCAGACAACACCCAATTTCTCCAATCAACGTCGGAATTAGGAAAAAATGCTATAACTGCACAATTTGTCATAAAGTTAGGGTTATTTTGACACTTTCTCATTTTGAAGGGCTATATTGACACTTTCAGCCTAAAGTTATAGTTAAAAGTGTAAAAATCCCTAATTTCTCTTCTTCTTTTCTTTTCTCCTAGTAAACTTCAAAAGAAATCCTCCATTTCATTTAGTGTCAACATGGGGGTATAATTGTCTTTTCACGTGATTTTTATCCCGTTACAGCAATTTTCTCCTCAACCTCCAGCGTACCTTTTGCTTCTCACAACCTACCCTTTTACATGTCTCCATGTTGCCATCTCCGCATATACCACTGACAGGTGTCTCCATCCTCACACTCATGGTATCAGTGCAAAATGACACCGTTTTGTTATTGCTAGGGCGCTTCTCTTCTGCTTTTTTTCTTAGTTTTCTTCTGGCTATTTTTTTGCCACGTCAACCGTTACTGTGACCTAAATTTCAGGAAGATGTTGGCCGGGGGGAATTAACTGTTTGTGCATGCCTCCAATTCACCTCTCCATCAAATTATCCAATCTATTGGGTATCAAATATGCAGGGAGGCATGAAAAAAAATCCTTATTTCAATTCCAAAATTCCCAGCATCAAAACAATTTGCAGTGATTTTTTTGTTTATGCCTTTGAATGGAGCCTGCTTATGTCGAGTTATCGTTTGAAGACAGAGGAGAAGTGTTTCAGCGGAGCAGAGAGGCTAACGTTGTAAAGTATTCCATCAAGTCTGCAAGTGGTATATTATTTTCAAAACAAATGTAGGAACCTTATGAACCAGTTTTTTTAGAAAAGTGCATTTTAATCCTATATTTTGGTCGAAAGGGCAGAAATAAACTTGTAAAATTTGAAAGTGCAATATTAACCCTATGTTTTGGTCAAAAGCACTAATTTAACCATGGAAACCAAATTGTGGCCGAAAGTCTTGAAAATGACCATTATACCCGTTTAAAAAAGAAAACTTCAAAAAATATGAAAAGATGACACTACTTTTCCTAAAAAGTGCTCAAACTCTTCTATCAGTCAACATCGCAGGTCAATGCCGGTTAACGGTGGTCAACGTCGATTGCCGCCGCCGATTGATGGCGACCGGGTTTGATAAATACTTTTATTAATAAGACAGGTTTAGATAAGGACTTTAGTAAAAAAATCAGGGTTAAATTATCACTTATGTAAAAATGATAGGGTTTGATTAGCACTATCATAAAAAAAATCTGAGGAAAGGCCACTCCTTTGAAATATGCCTTCATTACAACTTCATAATTTAATGTATCATAACTATACTTATAATTTGTATGTATTCAATAGGAATTAATAAATTTTGGTAAATACTTTTTGAAAGAAATTCATAAATTTCGGTAAATAACTTCCTTACGACGATAACTTTGTAATTAGAAATTGGCACATATTGCTACTCGAATACTACTACGGATAGAGTCAACTTTTCATTTTGGAGGCCAAATTTGTATACTCCCTCCGTGCAAGATAAATTGGTAAATTTTGACTTTTGGAAGTCAAACTAAGTTAGATTCGATCATTAAATTCTGTTATTATATATACAAGACTATTATCATGTGAAATGTTGTTGGATTCATCATCACATATATTCTAAAATTAATATTTTTTCAATTTTTTTACACACATGAATAAAGATATTAAAGTAGTTGAAAATTGATTCAGTTGACTTCCAAAAGTTAAAATGTGCTAATTTATCTGGGATAGAGGGAGTATTGAAAATTAATTAGAATTTAACATACAAATTAAAAATATATCTATCATACATTAGATTATGAAATTGTACTTTACTGATATTTAATGAAACATACCTTATTTTTCAATAAATAAATTATGAAGTTGTAATGAAGAAATATTTATAAGGAGTTGTCTCTCCTCAAAAAGATGTTTTTTAATATTAGTGCTAATCTGACCCTATCTTCTTCTTTTTTTACAAAAGTGCTAATTCAACCCTGTATTTGTTATTAAAGTGCTGATCAAACCTGGCCACCATTAGCCGGCGGCGGCAATCGCGGTGGTCTGGCGTTGACCACCGTTGACTAGCGACGGTCTGATGTTGACCGGCGGCAAAGCCTAGGGGTACAGTGGTCATTAAATTTTTAGTTTTAAGATATTTTTATCCTTTTATGTTAGGTCAACGCCTGAATTCCTTTAGTCAACGCCGGAAAAATGCAATTTGGGTATATTTGCACATTTCTCCAAAATATGGGGTTAGATTTGCATTTTCAAATTTTACAAGGATATTTATGCACTTTAACAATTTAATAGGGTTATTTTTACACTTTTTCCTTTTTCTATGGTTAGTTTAAATAGACATTCCTTTAACAATACATAAGAAAGAATATGCGCCTATTGTGCAAACCAGCAATTTTGAGCCTTCAACTTTCGATGCTTACATTAAATACACCATTTTAAAAAAATACTTTCAGTTGGTAGTAGTCTTTCATATTATGTTTTCATAGTAGTTCTCTTCTGGCGGTTGACTTGGGATTTTTTTGCTTCTTAAAATACATATTGCTTGTTTGGACGGCCTTGCTTCTTGTCATGGTGATTGTAGGATGATGATGATTATGTTTGTGTTTTAGCAAGTTTTATTCCCTAATGGTGTACAAATCACTGTGAAGTAGTGATATGTGTCCAGTAGTTGTACATTTGTGTTTTAGCATCTTTCAAACTAACAATGCTCATCTATATTCAATTTTTTTGGATGAGCTATATATAAACACGAATCATAGCGGTAGAGCTGATTAGTTGTATACATATTTTGTATCAGCTCCATGGTGATGTTTTGTGTTTGTGTAGAGCTGTTTTAATATAGCATTATAATATGTATGAGCTCCATGTAAATATAGCAGTAGAGCATTAACATATAGTAGATCAATAAAATATATAGCAGTAGAACTATGGGATGAGCTCCATGTAAATATAGCAGTGGTGCATTAGCATATAGTAGATCAATATAAAATATAGCAGTAGAATCGTGGGATGCAATACCAGTTTGGGATTTAACATAATATGTTACTACAAAAGCAGTAGTCAAATATAGGGGTGGATTCGGTACGGTTACCATCATTTTTTACTAATACCACGTACCATACAAACAATGTCGGTATACTATTTTTAAAAACCAATACTGTACCAAGTCCTTGGCATACCAACACATCGGTATACACAAAAGTTGGTTGGTATCGGTACAGTATAGTATAATACCACCAAATAAGTTATAATGAATTAATTATTTTCTCATAAAATTATAAAAATTTAAAATTTTCTATTTTATAATCTTAATTTTAGAAAATTAAATATATTCTAATCATGATAATAATAAAGTAAGATAAGATAAGAATAAGAACTATACTGAGTGGAAAAAGTCTCTTGTTAGACCGACTAACGGTCGACCAATCATGAAAATATCGTTTCAATATTTTTGTAAGGTTGCACTATAATTATTTATACATTACTATACATTTTAAAAGTTTGTCAAAATTATAGAATCGAATCTCGTTTCAATAAATAAAAATAAACATCAAATTACCCTATTAATTACGTCAAACATAAAATGTCTCTGTCTAACGGTTACTTGGTCTAAAACAAGATTCAGTGTAATAATTACGTTATAGTAAATAAAAGAGAATTATGATTTTAATTTTTTTGTAAAGTTTAGAACAAAATTGTCAGTTGTCAAGGAATCTAGTTTAAGAAAATATTTTAAATTTTAACAGTATCCAACACATTGGAGCAAAAATATAAATTACATATTTAAATTATTAATTTGGTTCTAATATTAACAAATGACTAAGTATTATAACTAAATAAAAGCTCAATTTCACATGATATTAGTTATATTTTTAATATATAAATATGTTGTACGGTATGGTAATACCATGGTAATATTTTATTAATATCATTACCATACCATCAAAAAAGTGTGGTACGGTACTATCATACCACATCATTGGTTACCAATATTTTCGGTACAAATGGTACGTGGTTCGGTTGGTAGTCTGGTTGGTACGGTATTTTGGCTCAAAATGTCAGTCCTAATCAATACCCTTTATTTATGAACTAATCATGCGGGCTAGTTAGTGAGCAAATTTCAAAATTGAGAGCAATCTTGAGGGCTACTTGTTACCAATTTTGTGCGCCCCAGATTAGGGGTTGTAGATCCCTTAATTCGGTCAACGATCTAAATTTTGCAATCCAAAATTTTCGCATGGATATTCATATCACCATTAATGCATTATATTTCATATTTTTATATATGTTGTAGAGACCATTAGAGATTAATATTTATTGTCCCTAACAAGAATTGCGTTTACTGGATGGATCATCTTCACTTCCAACCGTCCGAGTCGTTCATTAAAATTTTGGTGACTCTATCAATGGTCTGGAGAATAATGGTAATATGGGTTTGGACCTAATAAAAGCAAGGTGTTATTCACTTATTGTAATGATTTGTTACTAATTTAAATTTTATTAATTAGTACAAGAAACGAGCAAAGCCATGGGAATGCGGCTACTGCGTAATGCTATACGTAGTGGAATGTGTCCAACATGTGCGTGAGGATTACCTAGAAATCGATGAAGTGAGTACTGAGATGATTTTTCGATAATTTTCATAAGCAACATAACATGTCGTCCCATTTCTAACATTGTTATCATTTTTGTTTCACGAATTTTTCAAAAGGTTCTCAAGCTGTATTCATAAGATGATATCAACAGTGCAAGAAACTACTTGGCTAGGTGTCTTTTGTACTCCCGTCCCTCTTCAATTGGGAATCCAAATGTGGTATTATGAGAAATTAGTATATGATGACATAGTTGTGTGGAATAGATTTTTCGTGACTTTTATTCCTATCTATAGATTGTTGCTTTCCCACCATAGTTTATAGAATTTTTATATCTAGTGTAATCTTCTCTTGTATTTTGTACAATCTGGATCGAGTTTAGGAGACTTTTTAGAAGTCGGTTCATAATGAAATAAGCTAATTTTACCATATAGTCTGATCACGGTTCCGAGTGCGGAACACTCTTCAGCCCCTATATGAAAATTTTACATAGACGAGATTCGAAGTTATGGTATCGAAACCTCTCGAACAGAAACAATTTTTGAAGTTCAAACTGGTAATGCGATTTTCGTGCATGTCCAAAATTGACGCCCGATGGAGGAACATGTTTAGAATGCCAGAACAATGTTTCGGATCCATAACATGTATAGAGTTTCGAGTTCATAACTGCATTTAATCTGCGAGCGTCGAATCAACAGTTCCACGCTCGAAACTGAATAGGGAGTTCGAGACTCGGAAAACCAGTTTTGCACTCCGAACTCCATATGGATTCCTAGACCTAGATCAGTAGTTCCGAGATCGGAGCTAATCAAAGGCGATTCCAGATCAAGGAACAACGACTTTCAAAGGCGGTTCCCGAAACTGCCTTTGATCGCGGAGGATCATTTGCACGACCAGAGTGACTCCTCTGATCCAAAGGAGCCGCCTTTAATAAACTTGTTCTCCACTAATGTTATAACTACTGCAGGTTGTATAATAAAATTTTAACATTACAATTAAAACCTTTTACCTTGTTACTATTCTAATTTAACCCTGTCTTTCTATAAACTTATGGAAAGATGGACTTTCCCAAGATTTTGCCAAAAATCAAAGTTATAATAAAAAATTTGTAATAAATAAAGGTAAAATTTTGGAAAAGATCGTCTTTCCATAAGCTTATGGAAAGGTGGGGTTTAATTAGAATAATTAAACGGTAAAAAGTTTTAGTTGCAATATTAAAATTTTATTATACAACGTGTCGTAGTTATAAAGTTCATGACTCGATTAATTCAACCTGAAAATTTTCTCTCGATTTCTTCTAATTTGCATGTTAAACTTTGGTCTTTCTATGACTTATGAAAAGACCGTCTTTCAAAAAACATACTCTTAAATAAAAACCACGTCAAATCATCCTATTAATTACTTAACGGTTAGGCGGTTTAAAACAAGATTTTGTGAAAATTAAATAATCAAATATTTGATTAGAATTAGAATTTTCATATAAGATACGTTAGTGAATTGAGTCCGTCTCTTGAAAGAC
>JAULKK010027968.1:0-19466 GCA_032355705.1 Rubia peregrina
TGGTGCCCACTTTTAACTAAAAAGTATCTTTTCAGGGCATTAATGAAAAAATATGTACCTTTTCAGAACAATTTAAAAAATTGGGTACCAAATTGTGAATTTCACTTAGAAGCGGGTACCATTATGGACATTTTCTCTTTTTGAAAGTGCCAAACTATCCAATTCGATAATTTTTGGCAGAAATTCTTAATAGTGATGATTTTACCCCCTGAAATTCAAAAAATATGGATTGGCGGTTATACCCTTCGCGTGATTCATACCCTCGTGCGTTAGATCAACACTTTCTAAACAGACTCAGGGTCAGATCTACACTTTTTAAACAAACTCAAGGTTAGTTAAGCACTTTACCCAATAAACACTTTACTCAAGCACACTGTACTCGAATCAAGAACATGTGAGCTGAGTTTGTACTCTAAGCACTTTACCCTACACCGAACATAACCACCATTTCCCTTTATTCTCCACAGCGTAGGCGTTGCAAAGGCTCATTCCGACGAATTGGAGGTGCTCTGGCGAGAAGATCGAAACTCCTCCCTTGTTGCCTTCCTCCAATAGTTGACTAGAGCCAACATCTTAAACTGAGCATTCCTTTGAACTTATTGTTAAATAATCATCAATTCCTAATTAAAAGATGTGAAGCGGAGGAGGAAAAAATGTTTGCTGCAAGACGGGTGTACAATAAAAGCCATAAAAAATAGTATGTTGGTCTAAACCCCCACCCCCAATATGGTTGATTGATGTGATATTGACTATAAATTTGGGTCATTTTTTTCTTCTTTTCGTTCATTCAATATGGATAAGCCGTAGATTAGGTTTAGAATCTAGGAGTTTGTTCATTTTGATGTTTTTTTGTCCGAATTGATGTTTGGATGGATGATCTATGGTGTTGGATACGTGTAATTTTTTTGGTGATCTCCTATGCCCATGTGAGTGTGATGTCTTTTTGTTTTTCAACCAAGGGTTTCAATGTTGTTGGGGGAGGGGAGGTTTGTATGAAACATGGGATAAGGGGTTGATGTCGATGTTCTTGGCGGGTGTATGTGATAATGGTGTATATGATGAGTTTGTGAACTTGTGTTGTGGTCATCCCCTAAGCCCGACCGAGTGTAATATTTTTGTTTTTAGAACATAGGGTTTCAATATTGTTGAGGTTCGTATGAAAAAGAGAAAGTGAGTTGATGGCGATGAACTTGGCGGGTGTGTGATATTTTTGTAAATGTGGCTATGATTGAATCATCTAACGGTGCTCAAATTGTTAAACTGTCTGTGTTTAGTTATCCATTTAGATATCGATTACAAATGCTTTATGTAGGATTATGTAGTCCTTGTGGGCATTAGCTCTCTCATATATGGCTTGTGTTTCTATTGTTGGATGATTGTACATGTCTGGGTTGGTTAGATCCATTGCGTAAATGTAGATAGCGTAGCAAATGTGGAATGTTTGTTTTGTTGCATAAGAAATTATGTCGAAAGTAATGATCAAACCTTACATTTATGAAACTGTATTGATCTAACCTTGTATTTTTCCATTATCTACTAATATAACCTTTTTATTCCAGAATATACTAATCTAACCCAAAGTGTTTTAAAAATGTGCTGATATTACCTTATATTTTTTTTATAAATATGTACTGATCTAACCTTATGTTTTTATAAAAAAAGTACTGATCCGACTTTATACTTTTATAGGGTAAAATCGATCAGTTTTTAAAAGAAAACTAAGCAGGGGTATTTTGTTCATTTTCAAGATGACCAACGCTAGATTTTTCAGAGTTAATGCCGCCAGGGTTATTTCAACATTTTTGATGAAAAATTAGGGTTATTTTGGCACTTTTGAAAACTTGAGGGTTATATTGGCACTTTCTAAATTGTATAGGATCATTTTGATATTTCATTCTAAAATTTACCATCATCGAATAGCTTTTATTATGTTATGATAATAATTGCTTCTGCAAGCCATGTTGTTTCTTGGTTATGAATCTATTTTAAGTATGTTGTATTTCCAAGGTAACAAATCAAATTATTAAATTGATTGTACATTGCATTTGGACAAAAAAAAATACAGAGAGTTATTTATATTTAATTTTTTTAATGATATGGTGATCTTTAGTAGAGTACCCATTCCCAACCAACTTTTTAAAAATATATTTTATACAAACTACTTTTTTTTGTGGAACTTTGTTATGTTTAAATAAAATTTATCATCATCGAACAACTTTTATTGTGTTATGATAATAATTGCTTTCGCAAGCCATGTTCTTTCTTGGGTATTACTCTATTTTATGTATGTTGTATTTCCAAGGTAACAAATCAAATTAATAAATTTATTGTGCATTGCATTTAGACAAAACGTATAGAGAGTTGTGATATATATAATAAAAAAATTACTAATTCATTGAGTTGGTATGTGAGTTGAACGACTTGTTAACGGTATGACTTGTCCATCTTTTAACACGGCCGAACCAAACATGATTTGGCTCAAACCCAACAAGAGCATGAAGACACAGTAGGCTGAGCTGTAATAATATTATATAGTGGACCACGAGTTTGACATATTGTTATGATCCAAAGTGATTTCAACCGGAATTAAACCAAAACTAAAAGAGAAAAAATGAGATTGAATTGAAGAAAAAAAATCAAGCTACGACCTATGTATTAGATATGAAGGAAGAAGAAATGGAGAGGAGGGAAAGGAGTTGTTCTCAGCCATTTACATAATCAAACTGTTGATGATCCTTTTATCTAAACTAACTTCCCCTTTGTAACAACCAAGCATACTTGCTCTAAGTAAAAAAGTTAAAGCTGAACTGGGAGCACTCGTTTGGCATTAACACTGAATCAGTTCAGTGTTTTAACTAGTTATCCCTCTCCTTCTACGCCTTCCGTTCAGCTAAGTTTGACACACTTTTTAGTCAATTTTCTCAAGCCACGTTTGACCATAAATTTCATGCAATATATAAGTAGTAATATTATCATGTGAAGTACCATTGGATTCTTCGTAGCACGTACTTTCCAAATATTAAAATTTTATATGATATTAACATATGTAGCAAAAGTTATTAGTGATCAAACATGCCTTGAGAAAAGGGAGTAAAAGAGTGTGCCAAACACTAATGAACGGAGGGAGTATGTAATTTTCAAAGTAGTCTCTGGATCATAACACATGACACCACCATGAACTTATCAATCCAACTCGGTAATAAATTATTGTTGAATTAATAACTATGTGTCTAATAGCAATGGAAGAGGAAGAAGGTGGTGTTTGTGGTGTAATATGTGCGAGAAAGAGAGAGCCATGGTGTTGGGTTTGTGCCTTGTGGGAACCAAATCTTAGGGCAATGTGAGTGATGGCTGATTTTAAGAAAAGAAGGTTTAAAATGAAAGGATTTTTTAACCTATTTTCTCATACAACCCAATTTTGGCCCGCATACTTTATTCTTTCCTTGTAAAATTGTAAATAGTTCCTTATGCTCGTAAATTATGCACACTGGATTGCCATAAGATTATTTAATGATTCATGTGCCCAATAGGGGAGATTGACAAAATATAGTTCTCCTCGGTCGAGTACATCTCACTCTAATAAAAGTACTAGGTATTAGAGACAAATTTTGGACATAGTTTTAAATTTTGTCTCAAATATCTTATTTATGAGACAAGGATACAAAGTGTCTCAACAATTTATTTGTGACATACTGTATTAGGCAAGACAGGTGTGATGATATTTTCCAAAAAGCAATTTATCAGGACACTTGTTGAAGACAACTAAACGAGTTGTCTTTTATTTTTAGGGAATATTACAACAATAAACCAAATTACATACATAAATCCTACTCTATTGATATGACTAAATTAGGATATACCACCACTTGAATCTGTAGAAACCTAGCTGAATCCTGAAAACTCCATTCATTTTAATAATTGGCGACGACCTCCGAAGAACACCTAGCTGTTGCATCACCAATGAACCACCATCACGATCATGTTGGAATTGATTAAATCTAATGCAGCGGAAAATAAATGATCAAATCTCGGATCTCGTGCATGTAAATAATTCGAATGTGTGTATGTGTATAGATTGCTTTTGAATCGTACTTTACCATTAGATTCAATCAACTAAGGAGACGGGAATCCTAGATATGATTACTATATAACACACACACACACACATATATATACACATAGCAAGATTGGATTGCCTACACCCCTGTTAGCTTAGAACATTGATCAGTAAGCAACACCTAGTCTTTCTTCTACTCTTTAAGGTGCGGTTTAATTATTGAGAATGGTTGGATTGGTTTCTACTAGGGTTCTGATAATTAATTATGGTCATGTTTATTCCTATAAAATATCTATTTGTGCAGAATAAAATGAACTCCATGAAACCCTAATCTCGGTTAATGTGGGATTTGCCCAATTAGACTTAGTGAGTTCTAAACTCTATCCTCATTGTACTCCAAATGGACTCTTAACCCAATAGTTATTTCTTATTACCAAATTTCATGGTTTGTGTGTGACCCTATAGGTTTATTCATAATAAGCTGCAAAGCTAATACAACTGATGCTAGCAGAACGAAAGCGGATCCGCACTAAACATTTCGGTCACTTAATATATAGCTAATTTAATTATCTCTCTAATTATTTCTCCAAATATAGTAGAAAAATGCACATTGATTGAAGCACACTATACCAATATCCCACTTGTCATTTAGAATGTCTTCATCCAAATGAAAGTTAAGATAATGTGCCATCTTTATCAAGTTCAAATATATTTCTCGAGTTTCCGAGTCAAAATTTTAGATAGATGATTAATCTATAACCCATCTACGCATGGCCATGCATTATATAGTCTCAACTCTCAGAGAGGCCCATAGGAGAATAATATCATGCAGATGAGAGGACAATCTCAATCTATTACATTCAAGTTTAATTTCTCCACTTGATTCATGTCAACTCAAGAATTGCCTTTATAATATCCTTTTACGGTGCAACAATTGACAACCTTAAAGTACATCAATCCACAATCAAGCAAACACTGAATTGCTTATGTATGAAGAGTACGGTCCTATAGAAAATAGAGAAATGTGCAAAAATGATCCTATATTTTTTATTTTGAAAGTTCCGAAGCAACCCCAAACTCTTTGAAAGTGCAAAAATGATCATGGACTCGTGAAAGTGCCAAACCAATATTATTTTACGGTGGAACGGTTGACAACCTTAAAGTACACCAATCCACAATCAAGCAAACACTGGCTTACTTATGTATGATGAATACGATCATATAGAAAAAAGAGAAATGTGCAGAAATGAGCCTGTGTTTTCTATTTTGAAAGTTCCAAAACAACCCCGAGCTCTTTGAAAATGCCAAAATGAAACTGGAAAGTTGGAGATAATGATAAAATTTGAAGAATACTTAAGGTTTTTTCGGCACATTTGACGGATACTTGGGGTTTTTCCATCACTTTTGAAGAACTCGGGTTGTTTTGGCGGCTTCAGAAAAACTTAGGGTCATTTTTGGGTTTATCCCTAAAAAGTACTTTTCACGTTCCAAAAATTTATAAATTTTCTCATAGCGGGTCGTTCCAATACAAGTTCCCAACTACATGTATCCATTCAATTCATAACATCCCACATCCTTCATCCTATGAAACAACCACGTGAATCAACTTGCAAACTAGTCTTATTTAGCCACGAGTGTCCATTCTCAATGACTTGGACTAGGGACTTAATTAATCGTACATTTCAGTTCACTAAATAAGGTTGTATTATCTAAGACATTCTTGAGAACCTATTTGGATATGCAAATTTATTTGTGACTTTTCTCCAACAATTAAATATGAGATTATAATTTCATATATCATAAACGGCTGAATCTTCAATGTTTAAAATCAAGAAACTATGAAAACTAAAGCATCATTGAAATCCCATCAACTATCCAAAATGCTTATTCCTATCACAAATGTATGGGCCCTATGCTCCATCTGTGGAAAAAGATTAGATTGTGGATCGACAACACTGCCATCCTTTCTTACCTTGCACATAACAACTTCACCATTCTCGATATGCACTTGAGAAATGTGAAAATTCTGAGGACAAATTTGAACTCATTTTTTCCCTTGACTCATTTTACCTAAACGATGACTCTACCATCATCTCAAAAGAAAGCCATCAAGTTAATTAAGACAGGGACCATGTGATTGCTAAATGAGAAACTATACCTATAGAAAAGGTTAATGTTTCGCTTGAGGATATTATAGAACATAAAATGGGAGCCTTTGGTTAAACTTTCATCTACAAGCTCGAGCCAAAAAGGGAGATAAAAGTATCCAAACCAGGAGGCATAGTCCAAAAGTTTGAAGCATTCAACCTCATTTACTGAGATCAGATTATAACACATAGGGCAAGGTCATACATGGTGATGCATGCAAATACTTCCAGATGATATTGTTGAGTTGAGAAGCAAAGACTTTGGCATTCTGTTTCAAACCAATGCTAAACACTTGCGACTCCACCAAAATGATTGAGAACGTGGAAGAATGTCAAATCAATGACAGTTAAGAAAACCCTTACTTTGGAGGCAATCCAAGGTAGGTATTTAGTTTGGATTTAAAATTTTATTTTATATTAATGTCACTGGAATCACTAACATGCTAATGCAAGGAATGACCGGATGAAAAAACTTTTTGGGGTTCCAGTACACTTCCCATGCTAATCCCAAAAAAATTCCTTTCATCTTTCTACCTCCATTCATGTACCAACCCCACCATACACCTACATTCCTTTCAAACTCTGCTACCCACTCAAACTACCCACTCATATTCCTTTTCAAATCCCACCTATATTCACCTACCTATCTATTATTTTTTTCCAATATCATATACCGTTCTCCATCTATCATTTATCATCCTACCACATATCTACATCCTCACATCCCTCATTAAACTGTACCTTGGAGGTTTAAATCATTGGATGATTATACCTTGAAACAAGAGAGCTCCTACACTTGATTTGTTCCATGGCTATGATATAAATCATGATTTGTACGACATTGAGATGATTTTCGCATATTCAACCATCTAAGTATAAGGGAATTTCCCAGTACTTATGGATGGCTTGAGAAGTTTCTACAAGATGTCATTGAAGTTAGCATGGATAACTCATTCGATGAGTTTTATTATATTTTTCTTCCATTATTCTTTGATTTCTCTTGCATTGAGGACAATGCAAAATTTAAGTATGTGGAAGGGATAATAATTGCTGATTTGTACATTGTATGGTTGCTTTTATTTTTGGAGCAATTTTCCAGTGAGGTACATTGATTTCCTTCACCACAAGTGTACGAATCCTAAAGTTGTGCTTTGTTAAGACATTGGGCTATTGAGGTTGAAATATTTGCTTCAACATTTTGAAAAGTTTCAATTTGATAAGTTATTAAAATTAACCGAACCTATGTACCATGATGAGTTAGTTCAGTTTTACGCAAACCTAGGCCAGAGTAAAAACAACCACGACCTCACTAAGGTTAGCAGTGTATTGATCCTAGTGACTAAATTTACGATCAATGAGGTCTTAGGTTGTAACTACACTAACCCCGCAACCTGTTTGCCAAGGGATGTCGAAGAGCCTTTAGAAATTTCCCCCCAACAACATTTGACTGGCGTCACTAAGAACACACCTCTATGCTTGTGGATATGGTTAGAAAATATTTTTATAGGGAAGGTGCAACACCGGGTTAATTAGAAAAGTACGACATAGGTGTTCTGAACGTAGAAGAAAGGTTAGTGTACAAGTGGATATGCATGAATGTATTGTCGTCAGGGGGTCATGCTTGCAAGCTTACCATAGGAAATTTGATGCTATTTTACTATGTTATGGAAAGAGTTAAGATAAAGCCTAGTTATAAAAATCTTGAATTGCATGATAAAGGTCATGACTGGAAAGAAGAAGGATCTCCTCTATGGGGGATTGATCACTGTGATGCTAAAAAAAGCGGGGAGTTGCGACGCTTGATAGACTTTTGCGCCTAGATTATTATGACTCCTCTTGGGTTTAGCACAAGCACTTGAGTTTGGGTTTTGATAGAAAATATGAATACCGAGTCCTCCCCGAGGAAAGGCTAAAAAATAAAAGAGAGCTAGGGATCCATCGATGCAAAGGGGCGAGGCCTCATCATCCCATGAGTTCTAATTTGAATTTAAGTGTATTTTATGTTAATTTTTTGGAATTGTGTATAATGTACAATTTTTTTCTTGTAGGTTCCGGTAGTTCTTTGGTAGGTGGCATGAAGAAAACAATTAGCAAATACATGGCATGTATACACGGGGATATCAATGTCCCAAATGCGGAGATGGCAGCGGCGGAAGCTAGTCACACAAAGTTTGTCGCTTCTTCCGACCTGAGCATGACCCTGCATATGCCGAGAACATGCCAAACTTCAAGCCAGTGTTCTCCGAAGATGAAGAGGAAGTGGAGGAGGAAGTTAATGAAGACGAAGAGGAGGAAGTAGCAGATGATGTGCAAACTGACTCCAAGATTGACGAGATATTTGCCGATGAAGATAGAAAACCATGATACTTTGATCGTAGTTTGTTTGATTTCAAATTTGACTTTAAGGTTTTTGGTATGAATCTGAATTTGAAATGCTCAAGACAGCAATAAATTTTAGGAAAGGTATTTATTCAGAAATAAAAGGCTTTGTATTTGTTTTGACATGTTTCGCAAACTAGCAATCAGATTTAGTAGGTAGTATGTCATTGAAGAAATGTCCCCCTTTTTTTAAAAAAAATTGACCATAGCCTCCGAACAAGTTCCAAGTTCGGGATGTAATACATGCTATTAAAAAATGGTCTTGATGATGTTTCTCACACAGATCATATTCTGACAGAAAATTTGAAGAGCCGATTCTGTGAATTACAAGTTCAAAAATATTAGTTCCGAAATCATATGTCAATTCTGTTCTCTATTGACAAAAAATGCGTCTCTTTTTTCTTGCACTCGAAACAGGTAACCGACCCTTTATTATTGAACTCTAGACATACTTCTGAATGGGGAACTGTAAATCGGTTCTACCCTGGAAAGGTCTGAGCTAGTTACGAACTCGTAACTAACCGCATTATATATAAGCGATTAAAATTGCAAAAGCCCCAAATCAGTAAACCTAGGTTGTTCTTTCGGAGCTAGAACGACAAAATGCCACCATTTAAGACTAAATTTCAAACGAGATAAGTGATTCACAATGTCCCAATCCAATCGGGAACAAACAAGAGACGTGTTCGACTTCCCAATCTCGTTCTTCCAATCCCGCGTACAAAACGGCTAGGTTCGTATCACTTTCAGCCCAAGTTAGATATAATAAATTGCGTGATATTGGAAAATTGCTAGATTCCTATATCATTGATCTCAATGTATACCATATCATAGGCTTGGCCGACCAGATCATGAAATTTTCCGAGCAACATGTTCTCTGCCTATTGACTTTGAATAAAACATCTTATTTTGATGAGGTTTGTCAATTTTATAGTAATTTTCATGATATTGGGGGGGGGGTGTTATGGAACTAGGGTTGATGAGTTTGAAATTGATATAAGTCCTTGGGAAATTAATCGTTTTCTAGAGTGCCCTTATAGGAGTGCAGATGATGTGTACCCCTTGGCCGCTAATGGTCCTTTAGATGATGTGTATCCTAGAGAGAAATGGCCTCTACATACCGACTACCCGAATGTTGACCCATTTGAGTGTAGTGTTAGGTATTTTCAGAGAAATGCACATGACCTAGGGAGGCCCGAGTATTTTAACCTAGTCCATCTCACTATGGATCAACGAATTGTCTATGAGATTATAGTTAGGACCATAGTACCCATACCCAGCCACATCATGGAACCCACATATACCACTCTTATGATGTTCTCTTATATTATTGAGGGTAGGCAAATCAACCCCAAATCGTAACATTTAAACATATGATGTCGGTTGCATCCTCAAAAAAAAAGTAATCAAAAGTCTCCCCTATGGGGATTTGATTACTTTGATCTTGAAGAGCGTACCCGGGATGACGTTCCATGGTGAAGAGAAGCCGGTGAAGTGGTTTGACAAGAAATATTTTGCGAAGAAGAAGTTGGTCCTCTTTGAGCTCAAATGGTGTCACAAGAGTCAAGACGCGACTGACCACAACAGGAGGCCGATGGTTGAAGAAGGTACGATTAAATTTACTAACATACTAGTTTTTAAAAGTGCATTTTATCCAAATTATTGTAATTTTTTAATACAGATTAATCATACTCGGTATTCATTAGAGGGTTCAAAACTTGCTGCAAGTGGACGAGGAGTGAAATTTTCCAACTAAGGGAGCATGTGTGGAAGTTAGAGAGTCGGCAATGCATTTGAACGTCAATTTGCATCCAAGTCAAGATCCCGCTCATCGAGAGCTTCTTCTGTGTAATTATTTTAAGTTGGATATGAGATGTTGAGGAGGTGTTAGTATGCTAAAACAAGATTTATTCAAATGGTTGGATTTAATTTTTATATGAAGTTTTAGAATTTTCTTGAACCAAGATATGAATTCATGTTTTTGTTAACGGATCGGTCTGTTTGTCCTTAACATGTATTTTTCCCCCTATCAATACCTTGTTAGTGTGGAATGGCTATGAATAGATTATTTACCCGGTGAAAAGGACTATAGATAAGAAAATGACCATCGGATCCTAGGAACTTCCGAACTTGGAAGACACTCTAGACCTAATGTCCAATTACAAAAGTAAGCTACAAAAAGCCACTATCTTACCTTCTTCCCCCCCCCCCTGTTTGATTCTTCTTCTTAGCCCTACTTTTCTTCCTATTCTTACATCAGCCATCAACCCAAATTCCTTCCTAATGATCCGTGCGACCTAAATAAGTAGACAATGTTGAGTTGTCCTCTTCGAACACAATGTCATCATAATTGCTCCCCATTGCACCATTTTCCCCAAAACCAACCAAAACTTCAATTTCAAATTCCTCAAGGAATGCTCTTTTACCTTCAACAACAATCTCCCATCTAGGGTCTACGGGATCTCTGACATAGAAAACTTGATACGCTTGTACGGCCAATATGAACAGATCATTGGCTCAGTTCTTTGACCACCATGTACATATACCCATTGACATTTAAATATGGGGACTCATAAAGTCATGTAATCAAGCTCCCAAATTTCTAAAAATGTCCCAAAATAACAAGTGTTGGCGTACATGAGATTGCTATCACGCCCACCTCCAACATGTAATGCCTCCGAGATAAGGGTAACACCACTGTTTTGTGACACACCCTTATCATCCACTAATTTAGGGGGAAAATTAAAATCGTTGATGTCGTACCCCCATAGGAGAGCACTGTACCAAGGGGTTTACGGGATGACCACTTAACTATTTCAGAATGAGACCCGACCTCCACGTGAGATCGTGGCTTATTAACAAATGTGGAAGTGTGATGTCATAGGGCTTGTGCTTCGTTGAAAGTCAGACTCCCTATTCTTATTTCATCCATGTGGATCTCAGTGTAGGGATAACATCCTCGTGGTTCCAAAGAAAATAAAGATGTGAAACGTTTAAATCTTCTGTTGTCAGGCTCAATAACTTACCTTGTCTTACCCCTTGGCCCTCTTTTCTTCCCTCGTGTCTATATCTCGGAACACCCACAAAATCAGCCTCCTTCAAATAATCGATACAAAACTTAATTACCTCCTCCGCCACATAGCGTTGCACAATACTTGCAACTGGCCTATACATGTTCTTCACAAAATACTTTTTAAAAAATTATATACCGCTCAAACGAGGACATCCATCTCAAGAATACAGGACCACATTGCTTAATCTCCTTTACCAAATGAATAATAAATTGGACCATCATGTCAAAAGAATGATGGAGGAAAATACATCTCCATGCGGTACAAAACTTCCATAATCATCGCTTGCATACGGTCAAATTTGGCAACACTAATGCTTTTAGCACAAATACTCTTGAAGAACAAACAAAGCTTCGCAATGCACAATCTTACATGGGGTGGCAGTGACGACATTATGGCAATAGCATTCAATTCTTGCATCAGGTAGTGGCAAACATGGGATTTCATACCAGCCAAATTTAACTCATTGAAATAAACACAATAACTAATATTGGACAAATAAGCACCAGGAACATTAACACTACTCATGGTTTCACAATATGCTTTCTTCTCATTGGGACATTGAATAGAAATCGAGGGGGGAGGTAACAGTCATCACCATCTATCACAGGACCCAGACTCTTCTTAATACCCATTTTGACCAAATCAAGTTGGGACTTCAAATCGTCCTTGGTCTTACTGAGGGTATTTAAAAGTGTGCGTACTAAAGAGTCGCAAACATTCTTCTCAACGAGCATTACATCAAGGCAGTGTCTGACCTCCAAATCCTTCAAATAAGGCAGTCTAATTTTTTTTAAACATTTCTTTCAACTACCTTCAATCACCATTTTTCTCTTCCCCTTCCCAAAATTATTTGGCAAATTTCTAACCCTTTCGAATATCTCGGCACTTGATAGTAGAATAAGTGGTCCCCTTTCCTCCATTTCTCTGTTAAACCACAGCCTCGTCGATCGTCACAGGTGACTTTAGGGAAGAAACCACCTAAGCCCTTGATAAACAGTTTTACATCCATGCTTCAATTGAGTAAAACATGTTTCCTTCTCACAAACAAGGCATGCATAGTGCCTCTTCACAGAGTATCCAGACAAATTTCCATGTGCAGGGAAATCATTTTTGGTGCAAAACAATAGTGCCTTCAATGTAAAAGTATCATCCACACTACCATCGTACGTGCAGACACCATCTTTGAATAAAGTTAGCAAATCTTCAATAAGAAGAGCAAGGTAAACATTTATATCATTACCGGGTTGCTTGGGCCCATAAATCAACGAAAGTAAGACATACTTACGTTTCATCATAAGCCAAGAAGGCGGATTACATATCACTAATATAATAGGTCATGAACTATGTGTTCTGCTCATATTACCAAAAGGATTTATTCCATCAGTTGAGAGGCCTAACCTTAAATTTTGGGGATCCGCTCTAAACTCTGGGTATATGGCATCTAGCTTCTTCCACTGCTCACCGCCTGACGTATTCTTAATCACATCATCTTATGGTTTAACTATTTATGAATGCCAACACAACAACTTGGCATCTTCCTTGCATGCGAACAATTTCTTCAACCGTGGTATGATTGGGGGATACCACAAAACTTTAGCTAGCATCTTCTTCTTCGATCCAGACCACACTTTTGTGCCCACGGCAATTTCACCCCACTTCATCTTCTACCTTGACTCACCACATACCCGAAATCTTTCTAGTAACTCATCCTCCTTCCCCCTATACAAAATACAATCATTCGGGAATGCGTGGATTTTTTCAATTCAAGTCCCATTGAACAAAGAATCTCTTTTGCTGCATAAGATCTATCGGGCAAAAGATTACCCTCGGGAAGCAATTCCCTAATTAATTCAATCGTCTCCGTCATCCCATTATCCATCCATCCAAATTTGGCCTTCAAATTCATAATTTTCAAAGTCGCACTCAAATCCGAATGTGTGAAGGCATTATATACTGTCGTCATTTTGTCATTATGTATGGCTTCTAGAGCCTCTAGTTTCCCGTGAAACTCTCTAGAAACATCCTCTACCATCTCATAAAATACATCATCACTGTGTAAATCACCATCTCCCTTTTCTATTCACATCTTCAAAGCTCCCAACCTCCTCGTGCCACTCCCAATTAGTGTAGCTAGTATCAAATTCATGGGTGATTAGATGTTCACGTAACTTCTTTCTCCCAAAAAATGCATCATTTTTACAATCTCTACATGGGCATCAAGAATGCATCACACCATTCTTCAATGCATTTTCAAATGCCAAGACAATAAAAGATTCAATTCAAGGAATGTAATCCGGCGAATTCCTACAATTGTTACCAATGAGTTCAATACAATCCATTGAAAACACCCCACATACAAACATAAATTAGTGAAATTCACCAAATGAACAAAAAAACATCTTAAACCTTCTCATTTCATACAACACATTACCCTAAATACCACATAAATCCTAGCCCATAAATTCAACACAATTCTACTATTATAATTAATGCATGTAATAAAATAATGAATGTCACACATACCTTCCCCAATTAATTCATCACCAAGCCCCAATTTGTGGTTGGTTTCCAATTCTTTAGTTTTCCCAAATGACATACCCGTTTAAAAATCAGCTAAAAGTTGACCAAACCAATTAGTTCCTAGTTCAGGATTGATGTAGCCATTCCACCTTATGTTAGGACACTATTCTGAGTCTGGAACTGAGTCCAGAAAGAGTTCCGCAAGAGGAACTTCATTTGTTTCTTCATTGATGATCTAACTCGATGTTCCGATTACGGAACTACTGTTGAACCTAACATCCCGATCTCGGAACTACGGACAAACAAAGACACCCAGGCATAACCGTCTTTGAAACCAATTAATTAAAGGCAGTTCTTAATAGAACCATCTTTAACCAAAACAAACAAATGTTGAACCGCCTTCTAAATCAGAAATGAAGACAGTTCCGAGCTCGGGATGTTTTTGCAAAGGCGGTACCTCAGAAATTGGATGGAACCACCTTCTAAGCCGTGTCTTTAATTGGTCATCCTCCACTAGTGGATATTTAGGTTACGAGATTATCTATTTTCACTCTTAGAGCACTCGTTTAAAAATCTAAATCGTGATTTTGAAAATAACTGTCATAATTAGATCATAAAAAACTCTAAGCTAGGTTTTCCAAATTGGATATTCCATCGTTCAATTAAAAAAAACTCTCTTTCTACGTAACAAAAGACTCACTCTCTACGTAAAAAAAGACTCTCTATCTATAATTTTTGTCCTCTCCACAGTAAGAAACCCTAGCCATTTTTGTTTGGGGGCCGTCGACGAACACCACACTTGGCATCCCCCAATCCCACTCTCCCCTAAACCCTTACCTCTCTTTAAGATCCAGTGATCTCGTTATGATTTTTGACGGTAACTGTGATTCGAGTCACTAGGTCGGTGGGTCGGCATCTCGGGCTTCATTGAGTCTTACCGGGCTCGGGTTAAGACCGAACCAACTCGGGCCAACTCCAGCACGACTCGGGCCAACTCTGGCATGACTCAGGTAAATCGAACTTGATGCGGGCTGAACGAACTCGGAATTCACTCGGGTGAAAGTTTCAGATCTGGACTCGGAGAAGCTCGTGTAAGTTTTTTTCACTTCGGTTTTAACTCGGCACAACTCTGATGAATAGAGCTCCACTCGAATTAAATTGGATGTGAACATCAAATTCGCGACGACGAGCAAAGTTTCCTTTGTTTTTTAATGACACGATGACATTATTTCTACCAATGCGCCTTCTATATGATAGTAACAAAGAGGATGTAGAATTTTACAAATCGGTTCAATAGAAGTTTTCGGCAAGGTTACTGGTTAATGAAAGTCTTATGGCGAGATATTGGCGAATGGAGGAGTAATTCTCTTTTTTTTATATTTATTTTTCTATGCCAATTTTTTTTTCCTTTCGGGGTGGGAGGCCTTTATTTCTATATTTTTTGCTTTGAGAAATTCCTAGAAAAGGCGATCTTTCCAAAAGTTTATGGACAGTCCACAGTGATTTTTACCTTAAATGTTATAATTTTTTATATAAAATTTAAATATTGTATTTTAAAAGTTAAAACAAGTAAACATATGTATTTGAACGTGAAAATATAAAAATATGAAATATGAAAAATATTTTTAAAATTTCTAAATTTAGTGTATAATTTAACAAATTCAGTGTGTAAGGTAAAAAATAAGCGGCATATTCATAAACTTATGGACATGCTGCCTGTCAGGAGCCCCACTCTTTTGCTTATATTTCGTTTACTTTCTTTCTCCTATTTTTGTTATCTTTTTCAGATTATAAATGTGTGTTTTTCAAAATGATTTTTTGAATTTAGTGTCAAAAGGAATTAACTTTGTCTCATTTTCTCCGGCGACCCATTTTCGGTAAATTTGATTGACTCCATATTGTATCCAAAGTTTCAAAGAAGGCAAGGTGAATTCCAAATCAAATTTGTTACAAAACAAACTCTTGGCTATTCCGTTATTTCTGAGGATTTATTAGATGTGTAGATTTGTTCCATTAGAATCTCATTTACTTGGTATTATTTTTTGAGTCAAGTTAGAGCTAATTATGCGCATTACAAGTGTTCCTATACACAGATGTTAAAGTATTTTTGACAATCAAAACGACCAATTCTAGTCTCCTAGTATAGGAAAGGATCCGAACGAGTTAAATGGAGATGGACCGGACCTTTAGTTGGAAATCTTCATTTTTTTTCCGTTTTGATTGACTCGAATAATTGATCAGAAGTGCATGTGAATGGAATATTTTGCACGTTTCTCTTGGTGCTTCACTGTGATTGGTTTTCTTTAGTGGTTTAGGTCGGCACCATTAGACAACGCGTCTCACAGTGCGGCTTATGCTTTTGTGTCTTTCTTATTGTCACATAGGCCTATGGTTAGGATTGTAATATCGACTAGTACCTTTGTGTATTTCTTTCTTATAGCCACTGTAGCCTTAGATCTGAACTGCAATAGTTAGTTAGCGATTCAGTGTAAAGGAGTTTATCTCATAACATCATTTGTTTGTAATCACACTTTGTGCAAAATGGATGTTAATAGAAAAGAGAGGGGAGCCCTATAAACCCAAATTATTAAAAGGAAAATAATTAGATCAAACAACTATCTGATTTACAAAATTATGGTTATGATATTTAGGCTAAATGATCACTATTTTCACTATTTTCATTCTCAGAGCTCACCAATTTATATAAACTAGTATGGTTAATTGCACTTTGTGCAATACTAACCCGGACTAAGATTATAGTTATTTGGCTTATTTGTTACCATAATATTCTGTGTCTTTTTCTTTTTTTGCTACTTTGGTTTTCAGTTTTTGGTACATTGGTTTTAGCACCAGATTTAGGTTCCAATATTAAAGCGGCTGAACCTGAGCCTGAACCTGCACCAGATTTAGGTTCCAAAATTATTATATCTTCCAAATCTTTTGGTGGGATTTAAGTATTGGGAACCAGATTCTCCCGTGTGTCCTTCAAGAGGAAAGACATAAAGAACTGAGTGAATCCGAGCATGGAAAGGAAGTTGTAGTTTATAAGAAAGCAACTTCGCAAATTAAAGAGCAAACCTACATTCACGTTGAAGAAATGATGAAAACCGACATTTGATTAATCTTAAGTTTCCATCATATTAATCAAATGTCACACTGAAATACAATGTTGAATCCTATACGGAGTACTCAGCATTGGAGATCGAAAGAATCAAACATAAAGTATCTTGGGTCTAGGAACTACCAGTGGAAGGTCAAGGCTCTGAGAAAGGTTCAGAAATCATCAATTGTGGGATCCATAATTAGCATCTGCTGAGGTCAATCCACCTCACTGCTTTGCCTCCAAAACGCCCTCCTCCACCCAAATTCCAACCCACACTGGATGCTAGGACAATCTTCTCCTGAGTTGAAGAAGCGATCGAACCAAGACATGAAAATTTTCTTGATTCCATATGAAAGTCAATCTCTACTACCTTTACTATCCGTCTGTCAAGGATACAATGCAAGTTATCTGCTCGGCGGTCTCTACTACCTTAGCGGCGAAGAGACTGCAAACACTACTCACAGGCCAACTACGCAGAAACTTTCTTTAAAACCACATCTGCCTACAAGGCGCAACTGTCATAACAATGTGGACACCTTCTCTTCCTTATCTTCGGCCAATGAAGAAAGCTGTAAGAACTCTGAACATGATAACGCACCAGCATAGAATCCAATCGTAGCAGAAACCTATATAGATGGATAGACACACAGCTGCAGAAATAATTGCACATTTAATAGCTTAAAAGCATTGAATTTAACAACTCGGGAGATATATCAGCAATAATTCATTGGATGTTTCAGTAAATCGCGGTATTAGTTATTATTCTGTACAAGATCATTTAATTCACATCCTCAGGCAATGGTTCAATTTTCTGATTGATGGAAAGCACGTTGATCTAACACAAAGATCCACACTCCTCACAGAGAAAATGTACGACAATCAATATCATGCACACACATGTAAACTTCAACAGAGAAAGGTCAGTTATCTACTCCTTTCATATGAAAGAGAGAGGGTGGACTAATGTTGCGAATAGATAGATATAGATGGTGGAAGTGAATCCAAGCTGTACTTTGTTCATCATCTTCATCTCCTCATAATATTAGGATAATAACTGGCTATTTAATGTCCTTAAAACCAGCATGAAAGAAACATAAAGCAGCTGAAGAAGATTAATATAAGTGGCACAATTAGAACTGTATCTCCGGTTTTATGACGTCCCAATAGTCACACTTACAGGGTTCGAACAAAATGAAGGGAGTGGGAAAATCTAGATTATTTACAAAATTCTGCTTAGCCCGAGGAAAAAGAGCCACAATCGTTAACTTTAACTTTTTTATAAACAACATATCAGATTTTAAAACTTACAACATGCTCGACATAAACTTGTAACTAGATTGTCAACAGAAGCAGCGACTGAACATGCTGAACCGATTATGATCATATAGAAAACTTTAGGCTTTAGTAATATATACATGCAATACAGGATTAATTGGACAACTTGCATCCACTAACCACATTTAATAAGAAACTCCCAGGGAAAAAAATTCAGCGAAAAACACAAAATAATCAAAACCCCATGATGAAAATTAAAGCCAGCAATAAAAGTCCAGGTTCACTTGGAAACTGAGCATTCTTCAAGCTGTTTCGGATTCCCTTCCCCATCCATTGCCTTATAAGTCAATAATTTTATCTACATTGAAAAAAGGCCTCTGCATCAATGTACATATATATACTCAACAAGCAAAATTATATAACAGTGTAACAGAGAATTAATCTGTGCAGAAGATGGCCAGTCAAATTATTTGAAATTCTTTAAGCACAATTAGGGTATATAAATTGTAGTTTAATGGGCACTCTACATGAATCACTGTATAAATCGTTGAAGACGATAAAGGAACGAACAAAGGTACAGAAGTCCTCGGCGCAAGAAGATAAGAAGAAAGACTAAAAATAGTACATTGCATTAAATAAAGGGGCAAATCGATGATGATACAGGGAGGAAGGAAGAGGGAAGAAGAGCAAAAGCGATATGTTTCAGTCATTTGGTCAGGGGTGGATTGAGTTGTTCCCTGAGACCAATTATCGAACACTGCTGGTGCAACTATGAAACTAAGAGCATCTTTCAGCATCTCTCTTAATGGGAGCTACACTCAAGCTTTTAAAGGAAGGAGGGGGGTAAAGCAAGGTGATCCCCTTTCACCTCTCTTATTTGTCCTAGCAATGGAGTATTTCTCAAGGCTCTT
>JAULKK010028065.1:0-19462 GCA_032355705.1 Rubia peregrina
TTGCACCCCCTGCGCGTAGAGGTTGTAGCATAAGCTTGTAAACACACTTGAATTAGGAAGAAAGCTTCCCAACTTATATACTAGTCACAAAATTTCTCTTTTTCCCACGCGGGACAAAGAGTTTAAGGCATTTCAAATGTGCATTTTCGCATCTTTTTCCTCTTCCAAAAGTGAATCTTTAGACATCAATATCTTATTCAATCTTGATCCGTTTTGAGTGTTTGAGTAACCGATTTTATAGTACTCGCAACGTAGAATCCATAAATGTCATCCAGCGGATACAATTCATTTCAGGTACTACTCAAAACAGAGCCCAAAAGTTGATGAAATCAACCATATTTTCCAACAAAAACTTCAAGCAAAAAATGTTGGAAGGCATAAGATATATATATATATATATATATATATGTAACACCTGTAGGGTAAATTTCTTGTCTAAGACAAAGGAAAGTAAAAGGAAAATGTAGGAGAGTAGTATGAAATTTACAAATGTAAATGCAACTTTCAAGTCGTGTATTACACTTTCCTTAAGGCTTTATTTGTTCCCTTTTATGTGCATATAATACTTTAAAAATATACTCTAAGATAAAATGAACCTTTGTTGACAATATTTTGCACTAACTACTTCAACACCGAAAACAAAAAGAAGAAGAGCAGAATGGTTTCGTGTGAATGGATGGTTTTTTCCTGCAGCAAAACACCACCCTTTTGACCTCTATTTATAGAGCTAAATGGCCTTCCCAATAGATACAATGTTTAACGATGAAGAGTCATGTATCCTGGAGTTGCACCCTTTGAGATTGCTTGAGTGATTGATCACATCCTTTGCTGGATGGTGACTTGTATCTTTTCAATAAATAAGAAAATACCAACAACACCAACATTGCAAATAATCATTATTTATTTATTTTCCTAAATCAATATATATATATATATAGTTTATACACATCATTTTAATAAGTTTGCTTAAACTTTCAGTTTTTAGAAGATAATAATATAACGTACCGTCAGCAAATATATAACTTTTTGGTTCACATGCTTAATTTGTTAATAGTTTTTTAGACTTCATTTTTTTTAATAAGTAACTTGCATTCATCACCAAAAATGTTCCTTTACATCCATCCTATACATCCATTACTCTTCAGAAACCATTAAACTATCACACTTCTTCCTTAATCTGGGCTTTAACCATGCTTTTAAGACAATACACTCTATGTTTTCTCTTATAATATCTTCCACTTTCTCCATTCTTCCAAAATAGCAATCATTCCTCCATTTTCATACCTTGTAGATTGTTTCTGTTGCTGCAAGTTTCACCATTTGAGCCTTCCAATTCTTCCCTTTTGTAGCCTGCATCAGCCACTCAAGTTCATCTTCTCATTCTCCAAGCCACCTTGATATCTTCAGCCATTTCAGGACCTGCATCAATACCTTTCTGGTTCTATCACATCTATAGAATAACTGTTGTATCATTTCATCTTAGAACAGAACTCAAAATTACTATCAATTGTCACTCCAAACCTTTTTAATCGATATTATGTTGCAAGTCTTATATGGAAGCACATCCATAGTACGAACCTTTCTCGTGGCCTAGCCCAGTTTCATAGAAGAACCGCTTCCATTTAACCTCTCCCTGCTCGGTTCTTAGTGCTTTATACATTCATTTGACACAAAACCACCCATTCTCCAGCCGCGTCTTCCATTCTGGTATCTCCTTGATTTTCTCCCTGCTTCGAAAAATGCTTCTTAGGATCCAAGAGCAATCAGTTGGAAGACCAACATCCATCACAGTGCCATTTTTATATAATGCACACGCACCAATTTGATCCATAACCTGTCCTCTGATAAGCACCGAAAAGCATTCGTTAATCAATTCATTTAACACGTTTCTTTAATGTTTTGGTTGGTTGATTGCTAGGTTTAGTCAAATTTACATTAAAAAGGGTTTACATAGCCATTTTTGGTTTTTGTGTCTAAATATTTAGTTTTGTATACTTATTAGACCTAATGGATGTTATGTCCTTAGGACCATATCTAGTTGTCAGCTTATTTGTTAGATTGCTCTAAGCACTTCGGTGTAGTTGGTAGAAGGCCATCAACAAGGGTGATAGTAGATAGTATAAGGCCATTCGCAAGAATGGTAGTAGACTAAAGTCCACGAGTTAAAACGTGGTAGTAGATAGAACCAAGCACAGAGGAGAAAGGAGTTAAAGATTAACAAAGAAGGAAATTGCACGACCATGTAATACTATACGGGTCGTGTCAACCAATACGATACTGCCAAGTTTCTTTGGAATGGGCTGCAAGGATCAGCACAACCCATGCCAACCGATGTGCTCATGCAACTGAGTATGGGCACATGCCGTGTAATATGAAAGGACCTGTGCCAAACTAAGTTAAAATATTTGAAGACCATCTACGGATTTTTGCACAACCGTGCCATCAGTTTGCCTAGAAGTTGACTCCCAGCTAGTGGGCCAAAAGGATATACATTGCCTGCGCTGTTCAGAAGTGGAAATCACACATATAGTCGGCGTCCCATGAAGATGTACACGGACCATGCCATTTGAATGCTCATGAAGGTGTTCCTAGCCGGCAGAGCGTGATGAATGGCATGACCGTGCACTCAGGATGGCCGAGACCGACACCCAGCCGGCATGCTGTGCTGAATTACACGTACCGTGCCAGGTTGGGCAACACAGGCTGTGTGTTATAACACGACCTGTGCCCTCTGGCTGCTAGGGTTTAGTGCCCTCTCGTGGACCCTTTTTCAAGTCCCACTTCTATATAATATAAATAGGAGTCTATCTCTACTAGGTTTTTCAGTTTTTATAGTTTTATTTTCATTCTCCTAGTTTTTCCTAAGAGTAGGTAGAGAGATAAAGGAGCTAACCCTATTTCTCTTTGTTTAATTCTTCTTGTTTTTCCCAAGGGCATTGGATCCAATTAAATATTTGGGTTCAGTGCTTCAGGAGTAGTGATTTGGTTTGGGGATTTATATTTGTATTCATGACTTGGTAGCTATTTTTTTTAGATTCTAAGATCTCCACATCCTTTTATGTTTATGAACATTATGTTGACTTAGGCCTTACATTATTTTTAATTGCATAATTGTTACACCATGTTGGCATACACCAAGTCTACTATGATATTGGCACATTTATTGATATTCCCCACGGAGTGACACTAGGAAAAGAGAGAGTGCGAGAACGTATGAGTGTATGCATGTAGGTTACCGAGTCACCTTTTCGATGACCGTACGCTAGTAAGCTGGACTTGAGCTCAAAAGGTTACATATATATATATGGTGTAGTAGCAACTAGGGTTGGTGTAATTCAACCTATGTTTTTGTAACCCTAGAGTCAACGATAATGTTCCAATCTATTTGCCTCTATAGGTCTAGGGAGAAGTATTCGTAGTGAAGTGCCCGGGATGTAATAATACGGGGAAGAAATATATCTACACAACAGGCAAGGCCGTTGTTGCACTTCCCTACTTATGGAGGTGGTGTTAGGAGAAGAATACAAGAGCACCCTTATGTGACAGATAGGGGAAAATGTTGACCATCGACCACACTATGTGGCAAAATCATTAGAATAGATTTATATGTCTTTTACTTGATTGAACCTAGGATCGAAACATAATACCGATCATGTAACACAAATATCCCTAAGTTTCAGTTTTATATAGTTTTCTCTCTCTTATCATTGTATGATTGTAGCTGTTAGATAATCCCCCCAAAACCTGTTTCGTGACATTACCTATTCTTGACACGTGATAAAAAATGACGACCCTATTATGGGTGTGCTTAGTTAACCTTTAAAGTCCTAGCACCTATGTGGATGACCCCGGACTTGCCGCTATCTATCTTTTGGTAACTTAGTAGTGAGAACATGAGAAGCTTATAAATATCTATCTTTGTGAAGCATTCCGCAGGTTAGTAGATCTCCCAGAGTGCGGATTAAATTTTGGCACCGCTGCTGGGAATGCTATTTTAAAGATTTAACTGTTATATAACTTGCATAGTAGTTGGTTGAGCAATTAGTGTCTTTATTTATTTTTTTGTTTTGGTTTTGTATCTTTGGTTGGATTTTGGTGTTGAGCTTGTGATAGCTATTCCAGTTACTCCTAATCTTTTTATGGTACATACCCTACCACGAACTTAAGAACTTTATACTACCTACCAGATAATGCAGGTGATTGGAGAAAGACCAGGAGGGGAGCTAGGGTAGAGGTTCCACAAGGACCAACTGTTGTAGCAACTGTTGAAATGGTGAAAGACAATAGGATGCTTAGGGATTTTATGGCTCCAAATTTGGAGAATCAACCCTTCTGCATTGTCTTCCCACCTTTTCCACCGAATGTGACTTGTGAGTTGAAAATAAGTATAATCCAATGCATACCTACCTTCAATGGGATGGACGGTGAAGACCCGAACAAGAACTTGTCAGAGTTTCACCTAGTTTGCACTAATATGAATCCACCCAGAGTTTCAGAAAATGACTACAACTTGAGATCCTTTCCTTTCTCTCCGCGGGACACAACAAGGAATTTCTATATTATCTTCTGCTGGGGTGTATCGCTTCTTGGATTGATATGAAGCAGAGGTTCCTTGAAAAGTAATTTCCAGCTTCCAAGTCTGCAGGTCTAAATAAGAAGCTTTCCAACATTTTGCAAATGGCGAACGAGTCCCTTTATGAGTATTGGAAGAGGTTTAAGAGATTGTTGGCGAGTTACTCCTACTATCCATTCAAAGAAGGTGCTTTGGTGTACTGTGACGATGATATAAGAATGGTCAATACGGCGTGCAATGGCTCCATAGCCGACAAGAGCCTAAGGATGCACTGACATTATTTGAAAAAATGGCCAACGATATAAGACAATTTGGCACCCAATCCCGTGTGAAGACATCAGATGAACCCACTCAATCTCCTAAGCTAGAGGAACAAGTCTAATCATTGCGTCCACAATGAAAGAATTTATAAAAGGGAGAGTTCAACAAGTAAATGTGTGTGGCATTATTAGTCTTAATCATCCTACCGATCAACAAATGTATGCAAGTGGTTGAAGATTTTAAAGAAGTAAAGGATTTGGACTTCAATGGTTGAAACTGACAATTTTCTAGGGGACAAAAACAAGGGTTTCGAAGGAACCAAGGTGGACAGAGAAAAGACACATACGTGAATATCTTTAATCATTGATACCGCAATCACCCCAACTTCCGGTGGCGCGAGGAAAACCAAGGTCAAGGGTACAACCGAGGTGGACAAGCTCAACCTCAACCCTACCTGAGGGAGAAGGGCCTTCCAAAAACAATGTCTCTTTGTACAAGTCAGACCAGGAGGAGATCCTAGATGAAATAGCTCAAACATAGAAGAAGAGCAATGTGTTCGCGGAGTGGACATGGAGAGAGATTGAGGAGCTTGGCACTAGAGCCTTTTCGAGTGTCAAGAATCTTGAAGTCTAAGTCGGCCAACTTGCCACTTTGGTGAGCTGACTTGAGACTAGGGAATCTGAAAAGTTACTATCCCAACCCGAGGTAAATCCATAGAATGCGAGTGCGTTGAAGTTGAGAATTGGGAAGAAGGTACACGAGGGTGGGAAGGAGATTGTGCAAAATGATTATCTAATTGTGGAAAGAAACAAGCCCAGCTCGGAAGAAAAGAGATGGTTGTTGAAGAGGATCCCTCCAAGGAGCTCCCTGCCACCAAGGAAAGGGTGATCCCTCCGTCACAATTTTTTAGTGCTGTACGGGGAAGACCAAATGTGGCAACCAATGAAGCGCATATTTGCAAAGTCTTAGAAAAGGCCCGGGTAAGCATTCCTATTCATATGTGATTAAGAAAGTTCCCTCTTATGTTTGAAAAATACATGTACTAAAATAAGGATCAAACCAACCAAGAAAGTAGGTCACTTGAAAATAGTGGGAGTAGCCATTTAGCTCATGAGAACATACCTAAAAAGTGTGACGACCTCGAAATGTTTTTGATTCTTGGTGGTAAATTGGTGAACAATGTCATGATTGATTTGGGTGCATCTATCAATGTGATTCCTTTTATCCTTTATGAGAACCTAGAAATAAGTGAGCTTAGAGACACTAGGATTATTGTCTAACTAGCCAATCATTCACAATCTAGCCCTAGAGGTATGGTTAAAAATTTCATGGTCACGGTAGGAAATTTAGTGTTTCCAGTAGACTTCTATGTCTTTGATGTAGTGCACGATAGTGGTGCACCCCTAATGTTATTGGGGAAACCATTCCTAAAAATATCAAGGACTAAAATAGATGTTCATTGGTAACACTAACCCTAGAGGATAATGTTGATAAGGTGAGATTTGAGATTTACAAGTCTTAGCATGATTCACCTCTTATGTGCAATGAAATATCTCTATGTGATGAACTTGTTCAACATGATGACTCTTGCATGACATGTGATACTAAATGCCTTGATGAGTTCCTTGATTATATCAATGAGAATGATGAAAGTGATAAGATGAATCATGTCTTGAGCTTTAATTATGAAGACAATGTTGATGATACCCATGCTATGCATGAGTTTTGTGATGAGATTTCTATTGCGGATTGTTTTTCTATGCTCACTGGTGTATACCTAGCCCATGAACCACATCACTGGCCCAAAAATTAAAGGTTGCTGTCCTTTAGGCCTAGCCCAAGACTGAAACATGATAGGGATAACGAGACAAGAAAGGTGAAGTATTGTTTAAAAGAATTAGCCACGAACCGATAAAGGCAGAACCACGTTTGAAGGTTTAACCACGAATTGAGATTGTAGGAATCATGATGCAACCCATGATCTCAGACGCTGACAATGCAAAACCATAATTGCGGACATCTATAAATACAAGGAGAGCAACACTAAATAAGGTAAGAGAAACTAAACTGAGAAATACCAATTCTCTGAAAGAGAGTACTGACTTGATCATCGAAGCCCTTTCCCCGGAAGCACTTTGAAGATCAATTTTGCAGGGTTATGGTGATACACGGTGAATATCAGTTGTTGAGCGTGATCGGGAATACCACAACATTGGCACCATCTGTGGGGACGAGAAGATTTTTTCTCTTTTAAAGTCCTTCATTCCCTTCTGGATAATCAAGTATGTTCATCATAAGTGAAAGAAGCCAGAATCACCATACACAAGAACGAACAGCTGGGTACAATAAGAGCATTCATCCCAATCAAGATCAAGTACATATTCCTAGTAAAGAGCTGAAGCACAACAAAGAAGATATAGAAGAAGAAGAACAAGAAGCGGAATCTCCTAACACAAATCAAGAAAAAGAGAGGAGAGATTTTGCAGATTTCTTAGAAGCCAACAGAGAACATCTATACAATCATTTCTCTGCCACTATCAAACCAAAATCCCAAAAAATAAGTAAAAAAGAAAGTCAAAGGCATGAGAGCCTTGATTATGAAGAAAAATTAAGGGATATAATGACAGACGATGATGCAGACAAGTCACCACGGGCACTGCATCTTCACAATTTTAAGATGCTAAAGAATTTAAAGCTACCTTTGCATGTTAGAATCTATGTTTGGACAAAAGACCCCAAAGAATCCCTACATCGCGATGCAAAAATTGAATTAGTTTGCAAGGTTTTCCCTATCTTCTTATAGAGGAAAACGACCAAATGGTACAAAGACTTAACAAATGGAAGTATTAGGTCCTAGGCACAGTTATCATACTTCTTCTTAGGGCACTTGTATCAGAAGCAGAAGTTTACCAAAATAATAGTGGACCTAAACAACATAGCTCATCGAAATGACGAAAGCCTCGCACATTACCACAATAGGTTTGTCAATTAAATTTTGCAAGTTCGTGATCTGTCGTTCCAATTCTTGTTAGGTTCATTCACAGGGGGGAATGAGATTAGGATAACTTTACAAAGAACTCACAAAAAACATCCCTGAAAACCTAAGAGAATTACAAAAAATGATTTAACAGTATGTGCGAACTGAGGAAGGAAACAACCACAAGATATAATGAGAGTGAAGTGAGAAGAGAGTGATGGAGGATCCGTAGAAAGGCTTCATAAAGAAAAAGAAAGGGAATATCCCTTTCAAAGGAAGAGAATCGGGGTGCAGGTCGCACCATTTCAAGAAACTCCTTTGACAAAGTCACGAAAGGAAATTTGGCAAGAGAATAGAGAGCTATTTCGAGAACCTACACAAATGATATTACCACCAGATAAGAGATCTAGAGAATACTATTGTGCCTTCCACAAGGACCATGAGTATGACGTTGATTATTGCAGAGACTTAAGAAGGCATATAGAGGAGAACTTGAGGAATGGTTATCTGAGCCAGTACAAGAAGGAAGATGGATGAGTTCGGTACAAATAATCCAACAAATCAGGGAACTCTATGGAAAAAACAAGGCATAACGAATACACAGAGCAAGAATAGGAAGATGACAGCAGTGGTGGATTACGAAGAAGACCTGGCGAATGATGACACGGAAAAAGTAATCCTATCGATACATGGGTCTACCGAGTGTCTGTCCAATAATGCCTAGAAAGCCAAGGCTAGATATTTTTTACCACAAGAGCATGATGATTAGAGATTTCTTTTGAAAGATATAATGAAATTCATTGAAGAAGATGCAATCCCCAACATTTTGCCACATTATGACCCAATGATTATTATTGCTAATATTGGAAATTCCACGGTTCATAGAGTGTTTGTGGAAGATGGAAGCGCAGTCAAAATCCTATTTGTTGATTGCTTTGATAATTTAGGGTTCAAATCAACTAATCTGAAGAAGTCTACATCCTCTCTTGTAGGATTTACGGGGCGAGCATAGACGCCTTTAGGTAACATACAACTGCTTGTTACCATAAGAAAAAAATGTAAAAAATTGCACTATCATGTGAGACTTCGTTGTCATGGATGCACCAACTCCATTTAACGCTATCATCAGAAGGCCCTGGATGAATACAGTGAAGGCGATATGGTCCCCATATCACTTAGTGATGAAGTTCCCAGCTCCAGAAGGAATCACAACAATAAGGGGAAATTATCAACCAGCCAGACATCGTATGGTCATTGCGATGAAAGTAGGAAGAAATACGGAGCAGACAAAAATGGTTAGCACTATCTCGGATTATGGCTTACTCGGGCAACCAGAGTCTCAGATAGATATGGGAGATGAAACTAAAGTTTTTATTTTGGATAACGAAGACACTTCTAAATGTGTCAAGATAGGAAAGTATATCCCAACCGAGGTGAAGGAAAATGTCATAAAATTCTTGCGAAGTCACAAAGACATATTGGCATGGTATGTACATAACACGGGAGGAGTTAGTCCCGGAATTGCTATCCATTCTCTGAACATTAGAGATTCGATCAAACTAGTCAAGCAAAAGCAACAATGCTTTGCTAGTATTGTTGCATGCTGGTATTATAAAGGAGGTAATCACCCAAAGTGGTTAGCAAACTAGTGATGGTAAAAAAAAATAGACGCATGATGGAAGATGTGTATAAAATTTACTGATCTAAACAAGGCTTGCCCAAATGACTGCTATTCTTTACCAAAAATTGACCAGTTAGTAGAAGCAATATCAGGGTACAAAGCCATAGAATTCTTGGATTCGTATAAAGGGTACCACCAAATACTGATGAACCCAAAAGATGCAGAATAGACGGCCTTCATAACAAGCTTAAGAGTTTTTTGCTATGTGAAGATGTCGTTTGACCTAAATAATGTAGGAGCAACATATCAGAGAGTAGTCAGCAATGTATTTCATAATCAAATAGGGCAAAATGTTTAAGAATATTTGAACGACATGGTTATTAAAATAAAAAAGATATGTCACTTCGCACAATACTTGAAAGAAAATTTGGATACGTTAGGTGAGATTGGTATGAAATTTAATCCCAAAGAAATGCATAATTGGAGTAGGCGCAGGAAAGTTTGTATGATACAATGTATCCTCCAAAGGGATTGAGGCTAATCCAGAAAAGATACAAGCAATAGCTGACCTTCCTCAACCGCGAACAGTTAAGGAAGTGTAGGTATTAGTGGGATCACTGGCGTCGCTTAGCAGATTTGTTTCAAAGGTGGCTGAAAAATATTGTCCACTCTTCAAAATCCTTAAAAAGGCCAAAAAGTTCAGCTAGAACGATTGAAAGCGTATGAGTCCTTAAAGGAACAACTTCAAGCATTGCCAACACAGAAGTCACCAATTCCTGGAGAAACTCTATATCTGTATCTTGCAGTTTCAACAAAAGAAATAAGTTCAATTTTGGTCCGTCAATAAGGCCAAAAACAAGTGCCAATTTACTACATTAGTAGAGTACTGGAAAGTGGCAATTGAAAGGTTAACTCTAGTTTTGGTATATTCTGCAAAGAGATTGCGAACCTATTTCCAAAGTCATAACATCGTCGTGTATACTGACTACCTAATTAACAACATTTTAAGTTAACTTGATTTATCTGGCAGAATGACCAAGTGGGCTCTTAACCGTGAACTCCAATAAAGGCATACATATTAGCAAATTTTACTACGGAGATGACAATTGCAGATGAATGAGAGGTAAGCACACAAGAAAATCTTGTAATCAACAGAGGGAAATCCAAGTGGACAGATATTGCATGGAAACTGTTCGTTGATGGTGCATCTAGCAAAGAAGGTTGAGGCGAACGATTGCTACTGTTAAATCCAGAAGGAGGGGAACACAAATATTCACTTTGTATTGACTCTCCACTCACCAACAATGAAATTGAATGTAAAGCACTAATATATGGCTTAAACCCTATGATCAGGATGAAAGTCAAAATTGTTAAGTGCTTAAGCGACTCACAAATGGTAGTCTAGTAGGTGCGGGAGACTACGAAGTGCTAGAAGAGTCATTGATAAAGTATTTAAGAAGAGTTCGTCTGCTCATCACTTAAATCGAACACTTCGATGTTCAACGTGTACCAAGAACTGAAAATACCAAGGTACGCCTAGTGCAAATTGGTGACAAATGGATTTGATTCGTTGATAGGGCAGAAGGATGTGAAAGTGGAGGTCATACTAGTTACAAGTACGGTAAGAAAAATTGTGTCAACAATCTACACAAAAGGAGTAAACTGGATGGAACCATTGATAGATTACTTTTAATGGGAAAATTACCAGTGGATAAGATATTGGCCAGAAAGTTGGAATTACGATCTCAATACTACGTTTATGAAGGGGAAATCTTTTACAAAAAAAAGGTTTCTTATCTCCATGGATAAAGTGTGTAAGACCATTGCAAACAGAAGAAATCATGAAAGAAGTGCATGAAGGATTATGTGGAACACATCAAGAGTCTCAGAAAATCATGGAGAAAATAATTTAAGCGTGTTCATATTGGCCAACCATGTTCAACGACGCGCATGACTTCATGCTAAAGTGCAAAAGTTGTAAAATTAATGCCCCGATATCGCATAAGCCACATGCCGCTTTAACAAGAATATATGGAGCCTGGCCATTTGATAAGTGGGGAATCGACCTAGTCGAACCTTTTCCCAAGGGAGCTGGAAATGCAAGATTTCTAACTGTGGCAATTGACTACTTCATAGAGTTTGTAGAAGCGAAGCCATTGGGAAAAGTCATGACAGAAGTAACAAGAAAGTTTGTTTGTAAGAATATAATTTTTTTCCTTCGGGGTGCAGAAACTATCATCACAGACAATGGCACACAGTTCACCAGTGGGACCTTTACCGAATGGTGCTCGAAGTTAGAGATTGCACAAAAATTCATGTCTGTAGCTCATCCTCAAAAAATGGTCAGGTGGAGGTAACTAACATGATCATAGTTCAAGGAATTCAAAAATATTGGAGAGAAATCAAACTGGTTGGGTTGATGAGATATCCAACACATTATTGTCATGCAAAACAACTGTTCGAGAGCCAACTGGAGAAACACCGTACAGTTTAGTCTATGGTCCTAAGGCAGTAATACAATGGAAATCAGGAACTCTAGCCTTCAAGTGGATATTACAATGAGGATGATAATTCCAAAGTGATGAGATTGAATTTAGATGAAATCGAGGAGAAAAGACAACAGGCAACGATCACAGAGGTAAAGTACAAAGAAAACATATTATTTACCTCGTTTTTAAATAACCGAGGTAGATACTATTTTTTACTTCTAAACAAGTGATCCAAGGTAACAGAACCTTTTACCTCAGTTATTTGGTCTAAGGCGAAAAACTGAGGTAAAATAGGCGGAGTAATAGGTGTGTTCTCTTGTAGTCAACACGCCGGCCTAGTCTATTGAAAAATTTAGAGGATTTAACGTTCGATTGGACACCGCCATCTAGAGGTTCACGATGTTCTCTCAGTGATGTTGAGGTCAATCGCAAGGTAATTTTTCAAAAATCAAGAATCTATAAGCAACTGTTCAAACCCAACAACCCCAACGATACGATTCTTGAAATTGAAAAAAGGTTCGAATTGTTCTACTATTAATTATGTCTATTTGAATTGAGTTTAATATTTAATAGCTATTCTGCTTATGTTTTGGATATCATGTCCGTGTGAATTATACATTGATCAAGACATTGACGTAGGCCACTAAATGTAACTAGTGGAGTTTTGTATGAGTTCATGAAACATTATCACTCCATACAAATTGCAGAAGGTCTTTCAAGAGTTTCCTTTAGATTTTTTGGTGATGGGCACTCCTTTGCCAATCCTGGACAGAGAATACAAGAATTTTGGCCCTGCCAGGGGAATGTTCCTTACTTGGCCCAGTAGATTTATAAACGCCGATCCTATCAATGATTGGCATTTGAAGGAAACAAGGCCTCTGTCACCGAACCCGGTGAAGACAACACCAAAACAGGTGAAATCGATGCCCAAGCTGGTGCCAACAACACTAACTCGGGTTAGACTTCCATTGGCAAGAGTACAAATCCCTCGAGACACACCTAGCTTCATACGTATCCTTTATAACATGTTACAACCCCATGATTGAAAATCAATATATGCATTCTTGGGAAATGAATGTGTATTCGGATGCAAACGTGAAATCATTGCGTTATGGAGAGATTTTGAAGACATGTGGAGACGTGAGCATGTTAATTAAGCGATGATGTCGATCTACACCTTGTGAGTGATTTTATTAATTTTATTTCTAAATTCATATTCAATTATGCTAACAATTATTACATGTAATACATACTGTGAATTTATCCAGGTACATATTTTTTATCAGTAATCATAAGAAGGGATGGATAAGATACATGTGCCTGGTCATGATACAAGAAATTGGTTGTACAAAACAAGAGAGGATAGACTACGTTTGCAAATGCCAAGGCTGGAAGGGTAAGATGATTTTCATGGCGCCATATATCAAGAGATTATTTACAACGCTCATTTTCTTTACAAACATCATTCCCGCATATTGCTAATAACATTTAAATTTTCTTATTCAGAGAACATTGGAGATTAATATTGATATTCCTCACAAAGAAGCGAGTGCATTGGATGGATCCCCCCACTTCCAACCGTCCGACGCATTTGTTCAGATTTTGGAATCATCAATGAAGGAAAATAGTGATGAAACAAATTGTTCATTTCAAGTGGTCAAAATCAAGGTGGTCTAGCAGTATGTTAATTTCCAATATACTTTTACGTATTTGGTGCAATAGTCTTAATAATTTATGTTTCTTACATATAGTACAAGAAACAGGCTCAAACTTGGGAGTGTGGCTATTAAGTCATGTTATACACGAATGAGTGCATAGAAAAAGTCTAGGAAGATGTACTTGAAATTGACAAAGTAAGTGTATTATGGTTCGTGGTAATATTTCTAACCAAACTTTGCCAAATATTTAATACAATAATGTTATTTATAGATTTTCAAAAAGATTGGAAACCCTACTCAATATCAACGATGTACATAATTCATTGGCTAAGCATCTAATTCTCAATCATTCAGTAGCATTGGAGAATCCCAATATTGATAGGGACACTCAAGCTAGATAAACATTCAACCGCAGAAATGTTGGAATAGATTTGTAATGCATTCTATTCCTATCTATAGTTTATTACTTGGTTAGCGTTATCTATAGATTTTTGTTTAGGTGAAATATACTATCGTGTATTGTTTTCAAATTATGGGTGTGTATCGAGGATATTTTTGTGTCGGGCATATCAATGAAAGAATTTTTTTACAACAACATCAGATTGTATTTTTGACCCGGGAATGTATTTTTGTCTCTTCGATTTTCATATACCATTGATCAGAATAGGTTTTCCAAACTCGAAAACATGCAACACAAATACGTTTTCAAGTTTGGAAATTATTTTAAGTTGAAAAATGGTCACCAAAATTTTTTCAGGTAGAGACTGGAAGTGCGACACGAATTAAAAAATTACATTTTATTTTACAAAGAGACGAAACATGGATATTACAAATTTCCAATTTTGGAAATTAGTATCTTTACGAGATTGGAAACTTCTGTGAGGAACGCCATAAGGACTACTATTTTCGAGTTTGAAAATAAATTAAAGGTAGTTCTAGGCTTTAAATTAAGGTAATTTTTAACCCCCTTCTTTGTCGATTATTATAGGCAGTTCTCGGAACCACCTTATTTTCAAATTGATTAAAGAGCAGAACCAACAAAGGTACTTAGAAAGTGCCTTTAAATTTCTAATATAACCACCTTTAATAGGCCCATCCTACACTAGTGTGAAAACCATTTCAGCAATGAAAAATACATCCATAGATAGGTTATAAAAGGAACCCCACTAAATTTGAAAAAAAATCCATCAAGTAAATCAGTCTTCACGCTTGATCACAACCTATATATCTACTCCCATAAATTTCATCTGTTTCATTATGGCTAAATGTAAATTTTCACTAAAGAAAATAAGTTAGCAGTCCAAAAATGGCTAAAGTAACATATTACTTCTACTGGCTACAATAGGTTCACTACAATACACTTTACTTCACAGTTAAAGCTCACTTCTTTGTTAAAGTATCATCAATAAAATTCTAAACTTTTGAGCTTTGAACACGTAATATAATTTAAAATGCATATTTTTTATTTAAGAGATACAAGAAGACTAAGATAAAAATTAATTTAATTGTTCTATTTCTATAGAAGGTTGTGATCACCTCTATATATGACCCGCCTCCTCATGAGCGTCGTTAAATACACGAGAGGGGGACTGTTAGGGGATCAAAAATAAGATTTATAGTGCTGCTATCGTTCCTAATACTATGCTAACAAAATGGTAGATAGTGGCAAGTACCGGGGTTGTCCACAGAGATGTTAAGAATTTAATTACTAGCTACCCGACCACGTGTTAGGAATGAACAGTGTTGGTAAAACACTTATTGTGGGAGGATTTTGAATTAAAAACTACTAACATGCAAACACGATGATAAAAATACATAAACTAGCACTTGGTGGTATTTGTGTAACAGTATCGATAAATTGTTCTTATCCTCGATTCATTCACATATGGAAATGTAAACCTATCTTATGCCTACATCACATAGTGTGGAGATAACCAAATATTTCTCTTGTCTATCACACAAGGTACTACCACGAATGAATGCATATCTCACAGTCTATGTAACTAAGGACACCATCTCCGTCATCTCACTCCCAATGCTAACGCGCCACTGCTTAGAGAAACAAAGCCCGCCTAAAAGGATAATGCCTCGCGTAGGTCGCAACCGTTAGAGAAAGTGAGGGCATTACATTTCAGAAACTCCACTATGGATCTCAATCCCTAGGCCTAGAGAGGAAAAGGATTTGATACCTTGTGATAACTCTAAAATCGGCACAACCTTGTGATAACTCTAAAGTCAGCACAACCTTGTGATTACGCTAAAGTCGGCACAACTCGAGTTGCTACAAAAATTATGTTCATCTATCGGGGCAAGCCAAGGGTTTCCCCTTGTTGGGATTTGCCAAATCGACCGCCCAACATGTGATACTTATCACCACTAGCCCATTAGAATTATGGTTTAACACATGTTAAGATATTTTCTCTAGGTAACATGAATGTACTCATCTCACCGGTGTTCTTGAACCTGCTCCTTAATTCTAACACTCTCGAGATAGTAATGAAGCCTATCTCGATATTACACTACCATACATGTACGAATGCATCATAATAATGGCATAGCCTAAATCTCCAAAGAAAGGAAAGCGTAAATCAAGCACAAATATTCATAGGAATGAAGATGGGAGAATCTAAATCTCAAAAAGCAAAAAATAATAATTCTTGAATACAAGTACTAAGCATTGAACCCAAATATTTCATTGGATTCAAAGCTTTTGGGAAAAAGAGAAATAAAAAGATGGAAAGAAAAGAAATCTAGAGAGAAGGGAGAGTGTTTTCTCTCTCTAGCCTACTCTTCAAGAGAAAATATGAACATAAACTTTAATCCTAAATGGCATTGGCCTATATATAGTAGTAGGAAATTTTTTCCTAAACATAGGCCCAAAATAGGACAAAAACCCTAGCACCCGCAAACAACACAGGGGGTAGCGCCTGGCAAGACCAATGTCAACCGAGAGAGCCTTGTGCTGGAGCGAGATGCCATCCCTGGCATAGCCCGTGGCCTCATGCTGGCATGGGCCGTCAGTCATAGCACGGGCCATTGGCTACATGCTAGCGAGGTCCATATCAATCGGCGCGAGCCGTCAGCTGGAGCTCCGCTTTTTATCTTCGGATTTGAACCGCGTGTCATTTGGCGTGGCCATCGGCTGGATTCTCATTTTTCTCAGTATCATGGCACGACCTGCGTCATTCTTCAAATCCCGTGGGCTGGTCTTGACATTAGTGACTTGAACCGGCGCAGGTCGTATGAAACTGAATGGTTTCCATCCATACTTAATCGAATTTGGAGTGAAAATAAGACATGGGGAGACCGATCGACCAAATTTGGCACGGGTCGTGATGGGGCTTAGCAGGCTCATGTAGGGTGGAATGGGTCGTGGTGATGACCCCTAACATGGGCTATGTGGCGTGGAACGGGCCGTGCTAGGTTTATCCTTGTGCTAGCCTTGCAGGCCACAGCTGGTTCACCCGGCTGACTGGTTTGCTCCACTACAAATGAATCTTTGGTCCGATTTGAGAGTTCTTGTAGTTGATTTTATACTGTTTGAGAAGAAGAATCCAATAGTGCTACCGTTAAGGGCCGATTATTCTTGGATAATTCCCAGAACTTTGTGCAACTCTCGGACTACAATTCCTTCATTTTGGTCTTTGCCTTGCTGAACTTCGAATTCGCCTTTCTTGGCCTCAATTCTATGTACTGCCACGCTTTAGAATCTGTTGCCTCAAATATACTACCATCCTTGCAAATGGCCTTCGATATCTTCTACCATCCTTGTAAATGAACTTCAAATATCTACTACCACCCTCGCAGATGGCTTTCTACAAAAGATAATGAAAAAGTACTCACGAGAAACCTACTAATTAGATCACGAAGGAAGATCTATTAACCCGTGATTACAAAGTGTCCATTAGTTTCAATAAAGTCTACAAAACTCAGGATTGAGACAAGATAACCAATAATGATTGCCTAAACCCTTTGTTTTGTAAACCTAACTAAAACTAGCAATCAACCAAACAAAAGATGATAATAAATGTGTTAAATGCATCGGCTAACGCATTCTATATGGTGCACATCAATATATCTCATCCAAGCATTTTGACAACTACAACTACCTTTCTTTAGATTTGTGTAGACTTTAAATAGTCATCCAAACTTCATTTTTCATAAATTCACATAATTTTACCGTTTAGCATAGTAAACCAATTGCTGCTCGATGAGCTCAAAGTTTTCGTCACATTGTATTAAACATGTCTCTTCAGAGTTAGTAAACCATTGCTTCAAACACATCTCTTAATCAACTAAACCACCTGAGATCAGTAAATCCATTCACACATACAGAAATCAGTAAATTTAGATTCATGGACTTCACAATCCTATCTCCAATTCTCGTTCTGGCAGCATATTAGTTTTCATAGTAACCCTAAATTCAATTGAAAAGTGGATCACTAACCAATAAGTGCAGTTTAAGCGGCATGTCAACAGAGAAAACATCAAATTATACAATCAGGGAACCAAAGGTGGAGAAAACTTTGGCAAGGGATTATTTCAACTTGTTAATTTGGTTTATCATTCATGGAAAACTTAGGGAAGAGATTAAATCAACTTGTTATTTTGGTTTCTTCATAATAAGGTGGAGAAAACTTAAGATGTGTATAAAACTTCAGATATTGATACACATTCCTGTTCAGGGTCAATGCACCAAATGCAAAATACAGATAAATCAAGCAAACAAAACTCTAGAATTATTCTCTCACGCACTACGAGTAAAGAATAAGATGTACATATATAGCGCTCGATTAACCGCTTCTCGTAGACGAACCCAGACTTCCTCCAGGCCACCGGTTCCCTTGGCTCTTCGCCTAAAGAAAATCCAAAACATCAATAGCTGCTATGAGGAAGGCGAAGAAAAAAATTATGATGAAAAGAGAAGGAACTAAGAAGAAGAGCGAATTGGGCTATGAAACGAATTGCGATGAAGAGTAGGGGAACAGAGAAGAAGAGGGAATTATGTTATGAAACAAATTGCGATGAAGAGAAGAGGAACAAAGAGGAAGATGGAATAATAAGGTAGAACAGTGTCGCTTTATCAAATTAGGGAAGCCCCTGATGATAGCGATAACAAACAATTCTTATTATATGGTGCTTTGCGATAAGTCAATAAAATATACATGGTTATTTATTTTTATTGGGTGGCATAAAATAAATTTCCACTTGAAAAGGTTAAAACTAGAAAAATATATTTTTAAATTGATTCTTAACTACTTTTAAGCATTAATAATTTTTTTATTAAAATAAAAAGGTTACTAACCATCTATATTCAAAGTCAAACATGTAACGTATACAAATAAAAATTTTGTTGACTAATCAAACGGCCAACAACTGGCTATTAATCGTTGCCCATAATCGAAAAAGATAAGATGCTTCAATTATAATACGATTGCGGTAATTCAAGCGTATTCATAGATAATGTATTACGTTGCATTTTATGAAGCACCACTCTTCGTTTATGGCAATTCAAAACACAATCTTTGTAATCAGATTACATTGCACCAAGTACGAACAAGATAACTAGTGCAATAATAAAATGAAATAAAAGATTAAAATGGAATTGATACTAATTGATAAATTTTACTTGACAGCATAAAAGACGATTTTAAAAAGATTCCCTTAATTGAAAACGAGATACTCCCTCCGGTTCTCTAACATTGACACCATTCAATGGACACGTATTTTTTGGCATTGCTGATAGGGTAATCAATATTTCCTTTCAAAAGGTGGAAGATGATAGGAATTGACATGCTGACATAGTAATTGGAGCAAGAATGGACTAGTTGCCATTTTTAAATTCTGAATTTAGGGTTAGGTGGGCAAGTGGATCAAAAAGCT
>JAULKK010028168.1:0-19461 GCA_032355705.1 Rubia peregrina
TTTCTAAATATTAATTTTTTATGCGACATTATTATATAAAACTAGAAATATTTACGGTCAAACATGATCATTGAAGAACGTGAAAAAGCAATTCAGAACTTAATAGTGGGACGAATAGAGTATAGTTGTATGGAGTATATAGGAAAAACTCACAAACCCAGTTGACCCATTCTGGTCAACAAATGCTCTTGTATCTCACTCAAGCGTTCCATGCACCATTTTAAACATTAGCACCCCAAACCAATATCCCTATAGATGTTATTGGCTCAGGAGATTCTGTTCCTCTAGCTAGTAAAACTGTTCAAAAATCAAGTGTATGCCAGTAAATCATTAGATTTGATTGATTATAGATTATGTCGTTGACTAAACTAGAGTTCTACAACTACTATATTTTTTATTGTACTCTATTTATTCTTGTCAGGAGTACAATATTTCATTACGGCAAATACATCTTATCAATTCATTGATCATATTCTTCTTTGACTTTATTGTAGGCGGTAAGGGGATCGGTCTTGACAGCACCAGAATGAGTCATTGTGACGGCTGCGAAGGAGAGGGACGGACCAGCCGGCGGCAGAGAAGGGAGGACCGGGCATGGGTTCGATCCGTCAAGAAAATCATAGAGCTTCTAAGGCTTGAGAACATAGCTAACTTGGCATTTCCAGAGAAGATAACCTAGTAGAGAGCCTCCTATTAAAGGCAGCAAGCGAAGGCGGTTCACAAAAAAGTGCCTTTAATCGACGTTTCTGAGCTCGAAAATGGACATTCATGCCCTTCACATCAATTTTAAGGTGGTTTTATTCTGATTTAAGGAGGTTTTTCATGAACCGCATTTAATTAGCCCTAATTAAAGGTTGAAAATAGAAATGAGAGGGTTTCCGAGTTTGGAAAACCTGTGCTTTCCCAACTACAAAGAAGGGAAACAGATTCCAAGCTCGTAAAGGCATCGTGTCTACTTTCCGAGTTCATAAAATGATTGTTTGGGTCATAATAAATATGGGGCATGGGTTCGTAAATGGCCATGTATATATATTTTTTAAATGCGGTCATTTCCATTTAATCCCCCAAAACCCAAAAGGATTGAAGGAGAAACTCATTTATTCATTACCTATTGTTGTATAAAGGGTTTTGAGCTTGAGAATTCATCATTTGGCATTGGATAATGTTATTTTAATACAAATTATCAAGTTAACCACTTTTTTGTAAAAGAAAAAAGTTGTATTTAATGCTTCCTATATATCCATATTTAAGTTTATGGTTTGAGATTAGCTAGGTTTATGATTATTGTTGAATGGATTCTCATGTGTTGCATTTTAATTGACTTCTAGGAGAATGGATCGAGAGGAACTAATTGGTAATGGTCTTAGAAAATCACCCGCGTACATGCCATTGGTTGAATCATTTGTTTCGTTTGCGTTTGAACATGCTTCTAAAAATGGTTCTTCGCGGGCAAGATGCCCTTGTAAGGATTGTAGAAATGGTGCGTATTTAGGGAGGAAGATGATGTGGGAACATGTCCGAAGCAGAGGGTTCCAAACTAGCTACACATGTTGGGTATGACATGGGAAAGTTGTGGAAGCCTCTCATTCGAATGAATTGGAGGACACGATAGCGGGTGATGAATTAGATGGTAACGCCAAGTTTGACGAAATGGTGGAAGATAGTACGAGAGAGGTCAAAGGTAAACCAGAGTCATTACAAGCTTCGATTCTGAATGCAACCCTGCAGTTAATAAACTTGAAGGAAAATTAGGATGGACCGACAAGTCGATGACTGAGGCTCTCGAGTTGTTTAAGGATTTGCTTCCCAATGGTAATTTATTGCCTGATAGGTTATATGCTGCAAAAAATACTATGCCCAAAAGATTGCATGTTGTATAGGGGGAAGTAGATAAATATCGAGAAACTTTTCGGGTATGCGGCGAGTCTCGGTACAAGTTGAAGAGAGGTACGATTGCGGTGGGTACAGAAGTTCCATTAAAATCAAAGAAAATGACTCCGAAAAAGTGTTATGGTACATTCTGATCATTTCCCGTTTGAAGAAGTTGTATGCTAATCGGGAAGATGCAAAATTGTTGCGTTGGCATGCAGATAGAGTTCGACCGGTGGATGATGTGATAAAACATACTTAGCACGGGGAGCAATGGAAGAAAGTAGATGCTTTGTACTCTGAGTTTGGCAAAGATTCTCGGCATTTGAGGTTAGGATTGTGTACAGACGATATGAATTCTTTTGGTAACATGAGTAGCACACATAGCTCCTGGCCTGTTATGTTGGTCATTTACAACCTTCCATCTTGGTTGACCATGAAACATAAGTATGTGTTGTTGTCTTTGATGATATCAGGTCCAAAGCAACCTGGCAATGATATTGATATGTATCTTGCACCTATAGTGGAAGATTTGTTGACTTTGTTTAATAATGGCTTTTGAGTATTTGATGGGTTGGTTGAAGATTTTTTCACTCTTAAAGCGTTGTTGTTTTGCACAATTAAGGATTTTCATGCATATGAGAATTTGTATGGGTATTCTGTGAAAGTCCACTTCGCCAATGTTTGAGAATGACACTGATTTTTGTCAACTAAAACATGGTTGTAAGATTGTTTGCCAAGGGCGTAGGTGGTTTCTTCCCACGGGGAACCTATAGCAATTGGCCCAAAAATGGTTCAATGGGAAAGTAGATGCACGAGTTGCACCTGTTCCATGGTCACGTGCACAGATTTATGAGAACATTAAGAACTTGCCCAATGACTTCGGCAACAAGAAAAGAAAAGTTGTTGTTGAAGGAAGTTGGAAGAAATGCTCAATTTTCTTTAGCCTGCCTTATTGGGAGCATTTGGAAGTTAGACATTGTCTTGAAATTATGCACATTGAGAAGAATGTTTGTGATTCTTTGGTTGGGACGTTAAATACCCCTAGAAAAACAAAGGACACATTGAAGGCGAGGCTAGATTTGGTTGAGTTGGGTATTCAGAAGAATGTTTTCCCAGTGAGAAAGGGTGATGATTGCTACTTTCCCCCTGCTTGCTATTCAATGTTGCAGTTAGAGAAGAAGAACCTAGTGCATACTCGTCCAACATTAGCAGTTGCGTATCAGTCAAGGAGCTGAGGTTGGGTGGTTTGACGTCACACGATTGTCACAACCTAATGAAGGAATTGAATGTCATTGACATTCGTTCTACATTGCCGACACATGTAATATTGTGAATTACGAGGCTCTGTTTGTTTTTCAAACCCATTTGTCGCAAAAGTATTAGTGTATCAAAGATGGATAGGTTGCAAGTTATGGTCGTTGAAGTATTCTGCCGTATGGAAATGTATTTCCCTTCCTTATTTTTGACATTATGGTCCACTTGATCATACACTTTGTGAGGGAGATAAAGCTATGGTTTCCAGTTTTTCTAAGATGGATGTACCCATTTGAGAGGTACATGAAAATCTTCGAGCACTTTGTGAAAAATCAATACAAGTCAGATGCCAGCATTGTGCAACGATACATGACGGAAGAGACCATTGAGTTTTGCAATGATTATATGAAGCAAGTTGAATCTATTGGGGTTCCAATCGGCAGACATGAAGGAAGGTTGAATGGGTTAGGAGTTAGATAGGGAAAATTATTTTGCCCTAGTGCGGAAGATTTATGTACCGGCCATCTTTATGTTTTGCATAACCACAGGGATGTAGTTCCATACATCGAGATTCATATGGATGTGATACGAGTGAGGCACTATAATTTCAATAAGGCTCAAGTCCTTCAATTGCACACTTCAGTATTTGTTTCATGGTTGTGGATCACGTAGATGTCGGTGAGCATCCAACAACAGTTAAATGGTTGGCTTGCACACCATTGGGGACCTTTTTTCCTACGGAGGCTATAACATCAATGGTTTTACGTTTTCCATGAAATCAATGGATGATAACAGTGTCATTCAAAATAGTGGAGTGTCTCTTGTCTCCGAAGCATTGCACGTTGAAGTGGTGGTGATGAAAATCCTATGTATGCTCTATAGTGATACTTTGGCACGATTTCTGAAATTTGGGAGTTTAACAACGTTAGTATGCGTGTCCCAATTTTTAAATGTCAGTGGGATGATATTAACAACGGGCAGCGCATCGAGGATTTAGGTTTCACCCTTGTCGATAGCAGCCGGGTTGAATGGAAGAACGGTCATTTCATATTGGCGTCTCAAGCGCATCAGAATTTCTATGTCAGGGATCCTGTTGATGCTAGGTGGGAGATTGTTGCGAAGGGTAACAAGCTTTTGTTGAATGAAATGAGTTAAAGGAAGTAATTGGATTTGGATGCCATACAACGACTTGTGGATCTTAAGAAGTCCTGTTGCTCAAGGAAGATAATCAGAGTCTTCACAATTTTGTAGGCTATAGTGACCATGATGAAGGATTGTGGATCGGCAGTAAGGGGAAGATCACACGTAGGAAGTGTAAGTCAATAAAGGTGGTATTCAAGAAAAGGAAGCATAAGCATTAACTCGTCCGATATGAAGTGTAGTTTATGTCTTTTTTCCCATTGCTGTACCTTGGATATTTCACATGCTTCTACTATAGAACTTTTTTCTAAACAAATGCTCATAAGATTAATAAGAAAAGAAATTTAGGACTTGAAATTATTAAAACTGCATAACAACTGAAAAGTAGAAATCATTCATTAAGGTGTCAAATACTTGAATCCTTAAAATTCATTAACAAATTCAATTCACATAAACATTATCAAGTCTTCAAATTTCATTGTTCTACATCTTCAATGCTGCCATTTGTTGCAGAAGGGTCCAGTTGCTGTCTAGAGTTTGATGTGAGGTGTCGCTCATAAGCTCATTGAGACTTTTCCATGAACCTAATCTTCGCCTTCATAGCACTAAGTTCCTTCCACGTCTATTTGTAGCAATCTTTGAATCCTTTCATGTATGACTTCTCAGTACCTAAAATTATAGTAACCAACATATGAATTATGTAAATATTGAAGTAAAGATAAACAATATATGAAATAAATCCTCGCAATTTTTTGTGTGACTAACCTTCATCAATTTGTGGCCTCTTTCTCGTCTCGCCTTCTTCCATTGGCTTATAATACCAATTCCCATTGCACAATACCCAACCCTTGTTCTCGAAGTACACCTTATTATAATACTTTAGATCCCTTTTCTCCCCCTCAATAGTCAACCCCTCAACGCTCTTCAAAAAGAGATTTATTAAACTCTCATATGTTAGGCGAGTCAAACCATTCTTTGACGTTGCAAAATGCAACATGTGCCTAAATATAGCTGCGTCGAGGTTGATTTTTCTACCCTTCATGATTAAATAGAATAACATAAGGGTTGGGTAATTAAGCTCGGTCAAGTATCCGCCCGAGGGGAGCAAGCTCCTATTAGTGATCTCATATGTACTACGTATAATCATGGGCAAAATCTTAAGATCGAAGGACTCGGGTTTTCCTGAATCCAGTCTATTGCAGTTAAAGTACTTGATGCTACACTCCACAGGGTCAATGTAGGGGTGGGCAACTTCTAAAGGCCATTTCTCCCAATGGTAGCAATAATCCAATAGACCATTGAGATCCTCCAGAAAAACAAATTCCGGGTGCAAGTGTGGGCAATCTATTATCTTATTAATTATCCATTAGTTAAGTGGGATTTCAATTCCATTCCTCACTTCTCGCAAATCGGCATAAACTTGGCAAATCAAATAAAATATATGTTCTTTTATTACATGAAAGCAAACCCTCAACATGGTGTTCACTAAACGGTTTAAGGGGAACATACAACGCTAGAGCTAAGTACTCACTAAATTTAACAAGATACGTATCTAATAACTTCCAATTCTCACGTAATTAATCATACCAAGTTTGAGCAAATTGTGAAATGAACCTTTTATCATCGAAGCCGGTCCCACGCCCGGTAGAACGAGATCTAGACATTCCTCGTGATGAACCTCCCCTAGCCATAGAAATTTCTTCGTTGGATTTTCTAGAACTGGTAAATGAAGGGTTGATTGCGAGTTCGTAAATGGGCTAGGGTGTGGTGTTTTGGGGAATTTGTTTTGAATTATGATCGATTGCCCTGCTTTATATATATATATATATATATGAAAACTTTCGAAAAGTGAGATTCGTCTCTTTAATATAGGGTGACGAAGAGTTTCTGAGTTTGGAAACATTTAATCTTGGAAAAATGGGCGCTTTATTGTTCCAAGAAATGGACCATAAATAGGACACGACCTCAGAAACTTTATTTCCGAGCTCAGAAAGTAAATCGTTCCAACCAGTCCATAATAGACGAATAATTTCCAATATAAAAAAATTAGTTTCCTAGTTCAAAAACGCATTCATACTTTTGAGTCATCCAGAGTAGTACTATTTCCGAGCTCGGAAATAGATCCGGACTATAATTGAAAAGGAAAGATGACTTTCCAAACTCGCAAATGCATCTGTTCTTTTGGTAAATTTTATATTCTAAAAAAAGTTCACCTTCAAACCTATCATTTTCCAGCCGTAATTAACTTTCTATACTATTCCACACAAAAAAACTTAACAAAAAAATTGAAGTCGAAAAATGCTTATCCATAACAAAAAAAATGCTAATCCAACTCAACATTGCAAATGATCAATTCCATAACAAAAAATAAATCCATAGCTAGCTTCTAATCAATAACAAATAACAATTTCAGCATCCCAAGCTTTCCAGATTATCCACCCCTCGCCTTTGCCCACAATGCTTTCTTCATTGGCTTGACCAACGTTCCCGTCATCCCCGCCAATAACACCATCAACATCATCATCTTCACTCTCCGAGAAGACTGGCTCGAAGTTAGGCAGCTTGTCATCTTCGCTCAATTCTAATCGGAGGCCCTGACATTCCAAGAATGCGACATGCTAGGAATGAGTGCGGGTCAACATATCATGTGTCTCAGCCAAATCCGCCTGCATGCAATCAAAGTACTTGCTAAACCTTGCCTTCCAACCCCTGCCGGTACTTGCAAATAAATATTAATCAAATTCAAATGGATATTAAAATTCTATATTATAAATTGTACTTATTAAACTTTTGATCACGTACAGGAGCTCGATGCTTCTTCTCTCCTTGCTACCACTTCTCGATCTCTCTTGAGAATCTTAGGTTTTTGGCTGGGTATTGGACGGAAGGACCACTCACCGTCAAAGCCTTGTTGGAGGTTTTTGTGTTGGAACCAACTTTTGTCATAGTACTCTTGAAGAAGAGGCTTATCTTGAGGAATTATGGCTGCCTTCTTTATCATAGTGGTTATCAAACCACCGTAAGAAAGGTCTTTCTTCTTCGTCTGAGGTGCCTTCAACATGAATGAGATGACGGTGAATCCAAGTTTACCTTGTTAGCCTCCGTGATGTAGTAAAACGTCATGAGGTTAGCAATAGTAGACTCGCAAGTATGGCCCTCTGTGGGAAAGACATTAAGGCATATCCACTCATACACGAGACACTCATGCGCGGTTAACACACAGATATCAAAACTAATGGCCTTACCAGCATCGCTTTCCATCCTCTTAAAATATTTTCTAGACATAGCTATGGGACAAAGGGGAGTAGCATCGCTCACACCCCGCCAAACATGGGTGTGATAAATATAGAGGGAACAATTAGGGTCATCTTGCCTTAATTTCTCGGTGGTAATGTAGGGGCAATCTAGGGCGGCGTTAATTGTATATGTAGTAACCAAAACATCTTTCATATTGATCCTAGTCAAATCCTTATTGTTGCTATTTTGACCCAAATATGCATAAAATTGAATGACTTCATCAACATAAACCGGCTCATAGCAAATAGTCTAGTCCTAAGTTATTAACATCTAACGCTAATATAGCCTTTGAATTGCTAACTTTTCCCTTGCAAAAATCCACATACCTTTTTTCCGCGGTTTCATTGAAGAATTTAGGGAATTCACCGATTTTTGTGTTCGGAAGATGACTCTGATCGCTTGCCATTGACCTTGAGGCCGCGCCCTGACAACTCATTGTCACTAGAATTTTGGGGGATTTTGGGTTTTGTGGTGTGAAATTGGCCAGTGTAGGGTTTTGGTGAATGAATTTTTGGTTTTGATTTGGGGGTTTTAAATCTACCCATTTTCCTCTTTTTTGTCGTGGCTTTATTATAAAAGAAGGGAGACATTTACGAGTTCGGAAATATTTGTCCGAACTCGGAAACCCTTTCTTACAGGAATAAAAAAATGCATTAAGGATTTTCAAATGAGCATTTACTCCCATTTGAATAACCGCCTTTATCTCCTCTCTCCCATCCAAAAATATTTCAAACCCAATTCTTCAATCCATTTCATCACCAAATCTCCCATTTGAAGTTTTGAAGATTGGAGGTACGTCTACATCTCTTCTAATCCTATTTCTCACTTCATTTTTTAAAATTTTGAACAAGGGTTTTCTATGATATGTAGGTAGAGGCTATGGAGGAGTATCACATACCCTTTCATTGATCAAATAGGTAAACTTACTCTTCATTAAATAGCTAGGGCTTTTTTCCAAACAAGAATGAGCAAACTCAATTTTTTTTGTTTATACTAGCTAGGGTTTGGATTTTGTGATTGTAATGAAATATATTTTAAGTGGGATTTGTTAATTAGTGATTAGTTGTGTATAATATTAGGGTTTTTCTTTCCTTGTACCCTAAGTTGGCCCTTTTCTTATCTTGTACACTAATAGTCACACTAATAATTTGCATATATCCCATGGCTCACTTAGGAAAAATTGAAGAATGATCAATTTCAAGAATGATTTATTTCCAAGGTATAAACATGACATCCTTTGTGAATCCACAAAAAAACCGGACCATCTGGGTCGGGTTAGTGGTATGGGTAGTTACTTAACCCCCCGACAAGCATTTGGGATTGTACGGTCCTACGATGGAGCGGAACCCTCGAGAGTCCATTTGTTGCACAAAAAAAGTCCAACTACGAGATAAGCAAATTGAGCAACAAGAAATTGTTATTTGGAAGTTGGTCCAACACATCGATCTAGTTTTTCCGGACAATTTAGAGGACTTAACGCCCAATTGGACACCGCCATCTAGGGGGTTCATGAAATTCTCTCAGAGATGTTGAGGTAAATCGTGGGGTAATTGTTCAAAATCCAAGAATCAACAAACAATTGTTCAAACCCAACAACCTCAACAATGCCCCCCTCACAATTGAAAAAGGTACGAATGATCATTTTCTAAATTATGTCCCTTTTAATTAAGTTTCATATTTAATACATATTTTTCTTTTGTTTTAGAAATCATGTCTGTGTGAACTCTACATTCATCAAGACATAGACGGTAATCCGTAACATGTAACCGATAGAGTTTTGCATGAGTTCATGAAACATCATCACTCCATACCAATAGTTGAAGGTCTCTCGAGGGTTTCCTTGGAGAATCCATTGGTGATGGGCACCCCTTTGCCAATCCTGGACGGAGAATACAAGAAAGTTGGGCCTTGCCGGGGAATGTTCCTTATTTGGCCCCATAGACTTATATAAACCGATCCTATCAAGAATGGACATTTGAAGGAAAGAAGGCCTCCATCACCAAAACTGGTGAAGACAACACCAAAATTGGTCAAATCGACACCCAAATCGGTGTCAACAACACCAACTAGGGTTAGACCTTCATTGGCAAGAGCCCACGTCCCACGAGACTTTCCTGGCTTCGTACGTGTCCTTTACAATTGCTACAACCCCACATTCTTGGAGAAAAAATTAATGTGTATTCAGATGCAAACGTGAAATCATGGCGTTATGGAGTGATTTTGAAGACCTGTGGAGATGTGAGCAAGTTAATCAAGTCATGATGTCGATCTACACCTTGTGAGTGATTTTATTTATTTAATTTTTAAATTCGATTTAAATTTCTTTAACCATAAATATAATTAATACCTACTATGAAATTGTCCAAGAACATGTTTTTTACGAGTAATCAAAAGAAGTGATGGATTGGATACATGTGCCTAGTGATGATACAGGAAATTGGTTGTACAAATCAAGACAGGATCGACTACATTCGCAAATGCCTAGGCCGGAAGGATAAGATGCTTTTTGTTGCGCCATACATCGAGAGGTTTTTTACTACGTTCAATTTCTTTAACAACATCGTTTCTGTAAATTTCAAATAATAAATATTTTTTCTTATTTAGAGACCATTGGAGATTAATATTCATAGTACCCGCAAAGAAGCGAGTGTATTGGATGGATCCCCTCCACTTTCGACCGTCTGATGCATTCGTTGACATTTTGGAGACTGCAATGAAGGAATGTAGTGAGCAAACAAATTGTTCGTTTCAAGTGGTCGAAATCAATATGTTAATTTCCCAATTACTATCCTAAATTATTTGGTGCAATAGTTTTACTAATTTATGTTTCTTAAATAAAGTAAAAGAAACAGGCTCAGACTTGGGAGTGCGACTATTACATCATGTTATACCCATCCGAGTGCATAGGCAAGTTAAACAAGATGTATGTAATTGTACAATTGATCGTGGTAATGTTTCTAACTAGTATTTAAAAAAAATACTATAATGTTATTTTCATATTTTCAAAAAGGATAAGAAGCCCTACTCACAAGAAGATATAAAAAAAATGCGTGGAATTCATTGGCTAGGCATCTAATGCTCAATCGGCCAGCAACGCTGGGAAGTCCCAATATTGGTAGGGACACTCAAGTTAGATAAACAGTGAATCTTAGAAATGTCGGAATGAATTTGTAGCAATTTCTATTCCTATATATAGATTATTTCTTGGTTAAAGTTATCTATATATTTTTATTTAGGTGCAAGATACTATCGTGTATTGTTTTGAAATTGTGGCTGTGTATTAAGGCTGTTTTTATGCCGGTAATATTAATGATTTTTTTACAAAAAGACAAGAAGACTTTCCAAAATCGAAAAGTGTGTCGTCTCTTTGATGTTCAAGATTCATAGAGCATAAAAAGTTTTCCAAACTCATAAATGTCTTACGCGATGCAGATTCCGAAGTCGAAAACTTCTTTTTTTTTGGAAAAAATGCTCTTCCAAAAAATTCCAGAAAGGGGACACAAATCCAGAAATTGTTAATCATTGTACGAAGAGACAACATACAGCTAGATAAGTTTCCGAGTTTGGAAAACTTAACAGTTTCTGAGCTCGTAAATGGTTTCAAGGTACGACGGATACACCTTATTTTTCGAGTTCAGAAATAAATTAAAGGTGGTTCCTTGTGGAAATTAAAGGCAGTTTTTAACAGCCTTTAATGGCAATTTTTAAAGGTGGTTCTCGAAACCGCCTTATTTTCAGATTTATCAAAGGCGGAAGTGCCTTTAAATTGATGATAGAACCCCTTTAATAGGTCATTCTTACACTACTGATAGTTGGAGGAGGTGAGTTTAATTTGCATCATGTGGAGAAGAGTAGTTTATGATAAATTTTCACTGGCCATGATGAGAGGTGGGCACCGAAAAAAATTTAATGGAGAGGGAGGAGGGAGAAAAAAATTGGCCGATTGAGGAAAATGAGAAGGGAGGCGGCCGAATGGTTTAGGGTTTAGGAGGTTTGATCAGAACAATGCTCTGATACCATGATAAGATGTATTTGCAGTAATGAAATATTGTATTACTGACAAAAATAAATAGAGTACAATAAGGAAATCTAGTGCTAGTAGAACTCTAGTATAATCAATAATCAATCTAATCTAATCCATAACCTGATTTATTATAACAAAGCCGACTGGATGAATCTCTAAGGAAGAAAAGGCATTGCAATAGAAAAAAATTCAACTGGCAAGCGATGTACTGCCGAAGAGGCTCGTGAATCTTCACCGGAAAAGAAGAAACTCAAATCGGAAGGAAGGATGTTTCTCAAGTTTTAATTGAAAATATTACAATGGAGAATAGTCTTATTCGGGAGGATCAAGTAAATCTAAGTTTGTCAGTGGTGGAACCAGAGTATTATAGAGTGCTCAACAGGTTTGTAATGTCAAATTGTTTTGCAATGGCACAATAGTAGATGTGGATTTTCGGTTTGAGGACTAACACGTTAATTGATTTTAAATTACTATTTAGAAGAATAAATTAATGTTATTAGTAAGATGTACATTCACTTATTATTTATCATAGAAACAATAACCATGATTTCTACTATCTATTTATTTAAAATGCACCACTAAATACAAATTATGTTCACTTTTAAACTTAGATACTCCCTCCGTTTCAACTAATTCTGAACATAATCTTTATTTAGTCAAAGATGTTAAACTTTGATCACATATTTAAATAGATATATGAATAATAATTTTATCGTATGAGATATGGTTAGATTCGTCATAACACGTAGTTTCTAAATATCAATTTTGTGTGTGTTGTTATTGTCTGTAGCTACACATATTTACAGTCAAACATGTTTATCGGAGACTGTGAAAAGATTCTGTGCAAAAATGGCTGGGACGGAGTAGTACTACATCCATTTCGTTGGATGTGGCACCATAGTCTTAGTTGTTTGGATTTAGTTGAATGAAATTTGTGGATGAAATTAAACTTAGAAAGGGAAAAGTATAATGAGTGGATGAAATTGAAAAAAAATCTTTCCATAAAAGAAAAATGTGTCAAATATACAAAAATAACTCAAAATAGGAAAGTCCACCACGTCCAATAAAACAGAGGGAGTAATTCAACATTTTGATATTGTATCGCATATTTTAAATTCTTTTTAACACACTATGCAATAAATAAAATTTAAGTATTTTTAATATAATTTTTTCACATCATTCAAGTTTATTTAGATCTATGTTCTCTCTGTCTCATTTTCAGTTCTTTGTATTCGGTAATATTTTGAAAATATGATTAAATTGGTTATGGTTTATTATTCACTATATATATATTAATGTAAATCCACAAAGTCTTGTATAAAACTACCTATTCATTAGATACGGTCATTTTATAATTAATTTAATACAAAGACTTGGGTGAGACGGTCTCACCTAATCTTATGGTGAGACAGAGGGTATAAGTACAATTATTTAAAGATGTGAATGACACGAGATACTTTTTGTAATTTGTAAAACTTTCGCTTGTGCCTTGTCTCACCATAAGTTATGGTGAGACGGTCTCATATGAGTCTTTCTCTTAATTTAATTAGTGGGATGATTTGATATTTGTTTGTATTTGTCCTAATGACCTTCCTATCAAAAGAAGGAGGGGCGGAGAAGGGTGATATCTGACTAAAATTCATAGTTCAACACCCATATTCCCCTAGCTGGAAAATCATAGGGTTGAAGAGTGCACATTCTCGCCACCCCCTGATTCCGCTACTGAAATTTGTGGTCATTGGTAGGGGTGGAAAATGGGCAGACGAGTTGAATATGGATTAGGTAATACGTGTAATTGAAAAATATGGATATGGTCCATTTTGACCTATTTTATAATGGGTCAAGTCAAAATGGGTCAGGTTGAAACCCGCTCAATCTGCGGTTCAAAAACATTCAACTCACGGATCAAAACCTATGCAAAACCTGTGGGTTTCAACTCATATGAGTTTATATACCAACTATTATAGGTAAAACCTATGGGTTTCAACTCATATCTTGACCCATATGGGTTTATATATCAATCCATATGGGTAACCCCGCGAGTTTCAACCCATATATTGACTCGTATAGGTTTATACACTAACCTGCATGGGTAAACCCACGAGTTTATATACCAACCCATCCCGACCAACCCATATTTTTCATTACCCATTTTACCAATACCCACCCGAATTCAAAAATAAACAACCTGCTTGACCCGCATGTTGCAGATCTATTTTGTCACCCCTACTCATTGAAGATGTGAAAGGTAAGAAAACACCCTTACTTTGTGATGATACATGGCCCAAATCCTAGTCGATCATTGATCATCATACTATTGATGGGTCGAAGAGGCCTATGCGGTCAGTATATTTGATAAACACTCCAACATGGAAACTATGATTAACATCCTAATCATACTCAATTACTACTAATTACACAAGGAAATGGAATCCTAACACTAGATAAGTACACAAGTATCATTCATAATCAATTACTACCTTCATAAATGCTTGTTCACTTAAACATCAGAGAATTTACCCCTCGAAACCTCCCAAGGGCTTACTCTTGCAGATTGGCATACGATGATCGATGGCATACAAAGGTGTTTCAGATGCATCAATTGACATGTTCAGTGGGACTCGTTAAGTCAGATAGTCTATTCCTCGGCTTATGTTTGATTCTACCAACAATACATTGCTTAGAATCAAACGATTGAGGAATTTAAGCTCAAGCGTTAGTGAAGAAATTTAGCCACTGCATAAAAAAACTACCAACAGTGGTACAAGCCGTGTAGAAAACAATGAACAATCCTGGATCTCAACTAGTAAGCATAATGGTAGCTTGTGTTTCGACCATCCAAGGTTTAAACCCCGGATTGATTGTGAGTACTGTTGAAAGACTAAACCTTGGTGAAATAGGTTCATCATATCTAACAGAGGAAATCTTGGACCTATGACAATATGTATCAACATGTTGAACCCTCTATCTAATCCTCATGCGAGGATCAATGGACAGGTGACTGAAGATTTGGCTAATTCAGAGATGGAAGCATACAATTGAGCGATCCAGTAGAATCGTATCCAAGTGTACAGTCTCGTGGTCAATATTCCAGATAATCTAATGTTGAACTTGCAAGTAGCTGAAGTCTCATGAATGATTGCAAGCCTTCATGACAGCAGGCTATCGGGTTATGGCTCATTCTTCGATGTTTAATGATGAACCAATCGATGGTATGAACCGTAGTTTTACTACCTCATTCATTCCATCTTTTACAAAAAAAAAACCCCTATCCCAGGTCGTCCCAATGGTATCATAGGTAGGGTCCAAAATGTAGCCCCACTATTCTACGATGTATCAACTCCGCCATCTTTCTTTGAATCTCGTCTAAGGATAGCATATTTGATGACACTTCCTTCTAATCCGTACATCACACTTTATGATGCACTCTGGGGGGGGGGGTTATCAGGGATATGGCTCTATGAGACAACCATTGTACCTGCACTTCTCGATGATAGGTCATATACTTCTTTATGGCTATAAGACTCAGTCGTTGTACTAGCACACAAATCCTTCTACAATTTTTCCTGAATGGTTAGTGAACCCTATTATGGGGGAAAATAACACGATAGAGAATGACACATGTGCATCGACTTCATTTACCTTAATAAATGTTGTCCAAAGGATGGCTACCCATTGCCATCAATAGACAAGTTAGTATAAGCGATTGTTGGGTACCAAGTCTTAGCCTTCTTCGATGCGCACAAGGACTACCATTAAATTCTAATGGCTGGCGAGAATAAGGAGAGAGCATAATTCATCACTGATGTTGGAACCTTCTGCTATAAGAATATGCCTTTTGGCCTCAAGAATGCTAGAGTGACCACCAAAGATTGTTAGATTAATTGTTTCACAATCAATTTGGGAGGAATATGTAGATCTACGTCGATGATATATGATTATCAAAAGTAGAACCTGTGAAGAATTATTGCTCGATTTGAAGGAGACACTCGAGGAACTCCGCAATGCCAACCTAAAGCTAAACTCTGCCAAATGTGTGATTGGAGTGGGGGCTGGAAAGTTCTTAGGCTTTGTGGTTTTTGATCAAGGGATCGATGTCAAACGTGAGAAGATTGAAGCCTTGTACAATATGAAATCCCCACAAACCATCAAAGATGTTCAAAGACTAACATGGTCGTCGGCAATGTCGAGTTGCTTTCTCTTGAAAGGTGCTGAAATCACTTTCCCTTCCTCAACATTTTTAAAAAAAAGGCCAAGAAGTTTGAATGGGCAGTAGAAAGTGAATAAGCATTTTGAATGCTAAAAAAACACCTGCAAATATTTCCCATCTTGATGAAGCTTGATAAAAGAAGAAATATAGTGACAACATTATGTCTTTATATATCAGCATCCCCTTTGGCGATCAGTGCTATTTTGATTAAGGAAAATGATAGTTAGTTGCATCTGATTCACTTCATAAGTAGAGCTTTGCAAGGCCCAGAAACTCAATACACCATCATCGAAAGGCTGATCTTATCCATGGTGTATGCTGCTCAACGAATCTATCCATATTATCAAGCTCACACAATCATGTTACTCACCAATCATCCAATCATGCAGATACCATTAAAGCTTAAGTCCTCGATACGAATTGGGCTATCGATGCGTTTTAATGAAATACATTTTTTAGTGGTTGGTTTATTTTAAATTTACAAACTTGCTATTGAATGTCTATAAATTTGTATATAACATTTGGGTACATTAGTTTCAATCTATATATCCATTAAAATGGTAGTAATATGTTGATCGAGTTTATAACCCACCGACATATATTAGTGACTATTTTGTTTATACGAGTGTTGTAGTAGTTAATCCAAATAAGAGGAAAACACCCGAAGTTGGGGGAGTTTCCAATGGATTGCAATCGAAGAAGAAGAATCGAGGTCATGCTTTTTGCAAGAAATTGATCGACATGGTGGATAAAGGAACAAAATGTCCAATGAAGTTTGATTTCATTGGGAATCTAATTGGTGATGACACAAATCAGTGGACTAACATGGGGATGATTTCTAGGACCAATGTGGATTTTTTAATATGATTCACGGGTGCATGTTGATGATGTATACAAGGCCAAACTCTAGAAGGCCGTTCAGATTGCGTTGGAGATTGAGTGTGATGATCTAGTGACATTGAAGAGAAAGACAATTAGATGCTTTGGTGAACATTGGAGGTATTTCAAGACAGACTGGCTAGGAATTATGTGTTTGGTAAGAAGAAGAATTGAAACCCAAGAATTAAGTATCCCTTTTAATAAGGTGAATTCCTTTCAAACCATCTCTTTCTCTCTGTTTTGCCCAAGGGCATTGAATCCAATGAAATATTTGGGTTCAATGTTTAAGGATTAGTGATTTACCTTGGGGATTTATATTTTTATTCATGGCTCGGTAGTTATTTTGTGACATTCTTAGATCTTCCTATCCTTTAATGCTCATGATTATTATGTTGACTTGTTCTTTACATTCTTGTTAATTCCATTGATACACTATGTTGGCACACATCTTAGTCTACTTACATGTTGGCGCATTTATTGTTATCCCCTTAGAGAGTGCTGCTAGAATAATAGGGGGAGAGAGGGTCCGTTGACCGTGTGAGTGTACACCGTTGCGATGACCGGACGCTAGTGAGCTAGACTAGAGCCTGATAGGTTACAGATAAAGATAGTCTAGAAGCAACTAGGGCGTAATTTGACTCTTATCGTTGCAACCCTAGAGTTAAGCATAAGGTGCCAATCCCTTTGTCTTTATAGGCCTAGGGAAAAACTTTTATAGTGGAGTGCCCGAGACATAATTCTTTATGGGGAATGAATAGAACTGCACAGTGGCGAGGTCGTTGTTGCACTTCCCTAATTATAGAGGGTATCGATGGAAGAAAATGAGAGCACCATCATATGACAGATAGGGGGGGTATTGACCACCGATCATACTATGTGACATAAGAATTAGGATAGGTGTATACGTTTTGTATTTGATTGAATATAGGATCGAATTACACTACCGGTCATGTAACTCAAATATCTCCAAGTGCCATTTTTATATAGTTCGCTCTCTCTTGCTTTGCATGATTGTAGTTAGATTTAAAAAAAATCCCAAAACCTTATTTTGCAACATTAGTTATTCCCGACATGTGATCGGATTAACGACCTTACGGCTTTCCGTAGTTAACCTTTAAAGTCTACCATATCTGTGGACGACCTCGTACTTTCCGCTATCTACCTTTTGGTAGTTTAGTAGTAAGAACGGCAGCAACACTACAAATCTTTATCTTTTTGAAGCATTCCGCGGGTTAGTAGATTTCTCGTAAAAAGGTTGTTTATTAGTGACCCCACAGAGTACCGATCACACACATTTATATATATATATATATATAAATATAATTAATATTATGTGAAATTTGAGCTTTTATTTAGTAAAATTTAGTCTTTTGTTAATATTAGAACCAATAGCAATAATTTGAAATATGTAGTTTATGTACCGATACCAATCAACTTTTTTGTAACCAATGTGTTGGTATACCAAGGATTTAGTACGGTATTAATTTTTAAAAATAATATACCGACATTGTTAGTATGATGCGTGATATTAGTAAAAAGTGAGAGTTGTACCGAATCCACCCTAGGAGACGGACTATAATCTATCTTCCTCATTTAGGACCGCTCATCCTTTTAAGAATTTTTTATATAATGTTTAGGATTAAGAGTCCGTCTCTTGAAAGACGGTCTTTTCATACGATATGGAAAGATCAATGATTCAAGTGCAATTTTACCATAAAAAGAAGAAAAATTTAGGGGTTAAAGCAATTAAAAATTGGATCAAAATTGGGTTATAAACTATTTGGATAAACTCACACACCTATTTGAATTTTGATTATAAAAATTATATATTTAGAGTAAAGGTATAAAATTATATACGTGTTATTATTTTTCTAATCAAAATTAAAATGTTTCTCTTGCAATCATCCCCTAATTTCATGTTATTCTAATTAAACTCATATGGGATAGACGGTTTTTCCCAAAACTTTGTCTCATATTAAAATTTTAATAAACTAAAGAAAAAAATCAAAGTAGAAGAAAATTTATGTTTTAGGATATAAGAATATTTTAAATAATTTTATTGCTAAAATAATAAATGGAAAAGCGGTGTTTTTATCAAATAAATTCGGAGTAAGGTACTGTTTAGTTGGGTTTAATTCTAGCATATTTCAACACCAATAAATTAAATTTATTATTAATAAACTAAATTTAGCACAAATAAATTAAATTCAGCACCAATAAACTCAACATTGAAAGAAAAAATTAATAAATAAATATTTATTTGACTTCTCGACACCTATTGAGTAATGAGTCTAAAAATAGAATATGTTACGAGTAAAACCTCATTTTGGGAGTCATTATTTTTCCCTCTCTTTTTTGAAATAATAAACTATTAAAATATTCAATTCATCACAAATAAACTCAAATCAGCACCTATAAATTAAATTCAGCACAAAAAAAAATAAATTTAACACCAAATAATCTGAACTTAAGAGTCCTAAAACCTTAAAGAAAACAAAAGAGAGTAAAGGGTCGGAAAAATGGTATTTTTATCAAACACTTTCGGATTAAAACCTTAATAAAGAAAACAAAAGAGAGTAAAGGGACCCAACTCAAGACGCAAGGATCTATTGAAGGTGAAGGGCGTATTATACGAAGACATACAGTAATCAGGCTCTTCACTTGTTGCGCCGGTTTTCTCAGGACCCAAAGTCAGGTTTCCATCAATCTCTCCTGTCTGCCTTCATCAATCTGAAGCTGTTATCTATGGAGCCCTACAGGTATGCCCGTATTCTTTTGTTGCATA
>JAULKK010028264.1:0-19460 GCA_032355705.1 Rubia peregrina
ACATGTGAATGAATGATGGTCAGTCTAATAACACCTAACTATTAGGCAACTAATTTATACATGCGTTAAATATTTATAATTTGTGAATTATAGTAAATTTTTATGTTAAATATTACGTATGTATTTAATTGGGTAATTTTGGATATTTTTTGGGTATTTGTTGGGTTACCATTGAGTTAACATAATTTGGGATCCATTGGGATCAAAATTTTCCACTAATATAATCCTTTCCCATCCCGCCCAATCTCAAAAGCTAATGGGTATTTAATACTCGATCCCATTAACTATCCATTTATTAATTTTCCATTTCATTTCTTCCCGATCCCGCCCAATTGACACCTCTAACTCACCCTCACTCCATAGTCACCCCGCCTCAAATTAAATTGCATATAATGTTTAAGTCAAAATTATTAAAATTTGATCAAATATTTAAAATCGTATTACTTTTTTATATTATTACATATTTCATGATAACTAATTTATAGATATCAACTTCTTATGCATTGTTATCATATGTGGTAAAAGATATCAACGGTAAAAAAATGCGTCTTATAGATAGTAAAATATTCCTTACATCTTAATTTTAGCGATTCCAACTTCATATTCTCGAAATTTTAGAAAACAGTTCAAAGTGAAAAATATCATTCCTAAATTTTCCCACCCAATCACATTGCTTCCTTCTGTAATTTTTAGTGTAGCACGTGTGTGGCCCAGCCCATAAGGGCCATGCTGACTTAATTTCATCCCCACATTCCTCAAGAAAATCAAAGACAGTCCTTCGTGGCGCTACACACACTATTATCTATACGAAATATGTAAGGATCCTTTGAGTTTATGAAGGACGGAATGGTCAATGCTTAAGGAAAAGTAACTTAATCTTAATTGTAGTTTTTTCCTCTTTTTCCTAACTCCTTTCAACAGCCTTTCTTTCCAAATTCTTTTCAATATTTCCCATATTCCGTTTCTATATTTCTACTCAATTCTTGCACTTTTCAGTAATTTCAACACAAATGTTCATCATTCTCCTTTAGATTCAAGTGTGATCATGATAGTAGTATGAGAACATTCATAACTTGGCTAATTAGGGAAAATAACACTCAGATGAAGGAAATGGAAACTCGACTCATGGATACTTCTCAATATGCTAACATTCAATAGGATAAAAATAAGGCACGTCTAGGAAATATATTGCATAGATTTTCATAGAAATGGAAGTAAAGTTTGATTTTCTTAGTTCTGAGAATAATTTGAAGGTCAGATTACTACTTCATGTTAAGCTTAATATTCACATGGAGAAAATGAGACATTTTCAGGAGTTTGATTGAAAGAAACAATACTAATGAGAGAAATGATGTCTAATACGATGCAATGAGATTTCAAAAGAAAACGAGCATGACGTATATAGTAAATTCTTATTTGAAAATTCATAGTACAACATGTAGGAGATCACCAAAACTGATGCATTGGGCTGATCTGGATTCTCAGAAAGGATTCATGCACCACACAATAACCCTTACCCTCGAGTCACTCTAGAAAATCGGCGTCATAGAATTCCCCAAGAATTTAAAAAAAAACGTGGATACCTAACACAACTACCATAATGTCCAACAAGAGAAACACATATAGATAGCACAAGTAGATTTACTAACAACGACTACGATAATCGGACTTCATGCTAGACGTTATTAGTGCTCCACATCGATAATTAGGCAAACCCATTAAAATTCATCCTAAACCTAAGAAATTTCATCAATCAACAATAATAAATAGTTATCACCCCTAATTACAACTTAGAGTCATCAACAATAATCACATCGACTAAACGACAAAATCTTACGGGTTTGACAAAAAACCTTGCAAACAATCAATTCACAACATCAACTAGTTGATCATCCTAGTCTAAATCATGCTTTAATCACACACAAAAAAGCATAAAACATACTTGAAAATCAAAGCACAAAATAGGATAAATAAAATCTCACGAATTTATACAAGAAATGCTTACCAATTGCTCCAGTGAGTATATTTACCCTAGATAACTAAAACTGATAACAAGGGGATGAAATCCCATTTTAGATAAGCAATAAATGAAGAACAGTTAAGTAAACTAGGGTTTCTAAGTGTAGAAATTATGGGGGTATCGAGAGAGGATAAGGTAGAAGGTATTTATAGTATAAGTGGTCGAGATTTGGCCAAAAAAGTCAAAAAGTAGCAAACGGGCGTGGGCTGCAGCCTGTTGAAACACCTGGTCGGCCATGGCGAACATCTAGTGAGCAGCTGGGAACATCATCGCAGAAGCCATGCAATCTTCTTCTAATAGGTTGATCTCCCCTTTTGCCTTGTGGTGTGCGACTAAGGGCATGGGTCGTGCGCCTGATAATCTGCTCCCGGCCGGTGTGCCGATCTGTCGTCACGTCGGTCAGCTGACCTTTTTTCTTCAATACGAATCTTTTCATCTGCCGAATCATATTCACCTTTACTTTTAATCACTTTTTCCTTGTGAATCTTCATTCTTGAATCTTTTCATCATGAGCATGATCATGAACGGCATTTCACAGACACCTTAAACTAGAAACTTAAGATATTACTCCTAAATCATCATCCTAACCTTCTTTCCAACAAAGCATTCCTGATCCTTACATAACAACCTATTCTATTACAAATATGAATTTCAAATGTGCTAAAAAGATGAAGTGAGCACATCACTCATAATGGCACAAATCCATTAGACTTAAAATAGGCTAAAAACAAAGGGTTTAGATATGAAAAACCAAAGATGTTAATCTAAATTCCTTGTGATGTAAACTTCCCTAGATCTAGAAATATATAAAACAAAAAGATAACAAACGAGATGTTAAATGCTTTGGAAAATACATGCATTTTATGTATCATCCAATCTCCCACACTTAAACCTTTACTCATTCTCGATTAGACAAGAACAGGCAAACACTTAAGCATAACTAGCATGAAATGGTTTTCCCGAAACACCTAAAATTTTATTCCTAGACTACGCTAACACCCAAGATACAAGAATCTCTCACACTCCCATATATATACCAAATCATAAGGTAATCTAAACAATCAACAAACCATAACAAGAGTAATGGATACAAATAATGTAAATCTAACTTACTCTACCCAAAAAGCTACTAAATAGACAAACTAAGAGAAGAATAAAAAAAAATCAATTTCTCTCATTTTCCTAGGAGCTCTTTGGATTTTTCATCCTAACTTCACCCATTTTTCTCTTTTTCATGCGCACCCTCATCTTTTTTCAAAATCATTTGGCCTCTTATTTTTGCATAGGTTTCCCTTTCAACTTTTCAGCCTATCCGGGCCACCAAATTTTACCTAAGTTGCCCTTTTATTTTTTCAACTTAGCAGGGTTTTTATTTATTTGATTTATTTAAAGAAATTTAATCACAAATTACAACTAAAAAATGAGCAAACATGAGCATCCTAATCCCCTCCTCCAAACTTAGATTATGAAATATCCCCAATGCATATAAGTAATGACAAGGAAAACTAGGGAAGATGAATATAAAATTCTCACAATTAAGACCTTGAAGATTCCACGCCACCATTTCGGTTCACGCATCTCCTTCCTATTTCTACCTCACGTCTCCTACGCTTCTCCACTAACTCCGGTAGCAAGGCAAATCTGGGAAAATGAGATCATTGATATAAATTGCATCCACGTTGTCCTTCATGCCCTCATAGGTGTCCTTGAGAAAGTACTCAAGGCTCTTCATTCATTGACCATCTCAAATACATATTGTTCCATGTTTCCAAGCTTATTGTCCATACTCTTAAGTGTCTCCTGCATGGTTTGGAAAGATTCATTGAGTTGAGCAAATGAGCCTGGTCCTGGAGCTCGTGTAGTGCGGCTATTCTGCCTCCTTGCACTCGGGACATGGGTAATTCACTAAACTATTGTTCTTTGGGGGTGATAATATGAAGACGTCTCTGGGAGACCCACTAGGTGGTCTGATAGGAAAATTATGTAGGGTTCTCTTTCATGATTAAGCCAGATCAATTTTGTGGAGTGTTCGTTGGTTTTTAGCATTTTTGCCACTGCCAAACTCTTGACGGTGTAGAAGCTATCAACGGGATGGAGACCAAGTGGCACCAAGCTTTGTGAGGTTGGAATATATAGATGTCATGCCAAGAGTGTGACCATTCCCCCAACACAAATTCTCCCTAATTTTTTTCTATAATTCGACGCATCTATCAACTCATACATCAACCCAATTTAGAGAACCATCTCTGTGTGGTGTGAATGCCCAAAGGCATTTCGAATGATATGTGGGACAATTGTTATACTCCCCTTAACCCAAAAAAAATGTAGTACTGAGAAGATGGTGCACATACTAGCTTGCCGGATGGATAATTGAAGAAGCTTTGGATTGATGAGTTTTTCTCTCTTCAATAAGATGTTCCCAGAATCCTTGGTCGGTGTATATTTATCCTTCCTGAAATATCTCCTCCACCCTGGTGCCCAATGATGTGAACATTTATGCATGCGTTAGCTGAGGCATTTGACACATTTATTATCATCTTCTTTGGGTTGATTCCTAGTTTTAGTAATGCTTACACGACAAAAGGGTTTAGACGACCATTATTGGTTTTCTTGTCTAAATCCTGAGTTTTGTAGACTTGATTGAAGCTAATGGACACTTTTTATTCACATACACCTAGATCTTCCTTTTTATCTCATTGTTTGGTTGCTCGTGATTATTTTTTGTCATCTTTTTTTGTAAAAGGCCATCTGCGAGGGTGGTAGTAGACATTTCAAGGTCATTCGCAAGGATGGTAGAAGATATCAAAGGCAATTCACAAAGATGGTAGTAAATTCCAAACCAAATACTCCAAAGTGTGATAGTAAATGGAATTAAGCACAAGAAAGGCGGAATTAAAGTTCCAGAAGGACAAGAAAGAAATGGAGAAATTTTTGTCCAAGTGTTGCACAATGTTCGGGGAAATATCCAAGAAGAATCTTCCCCTGAGGGTTGCATCATTGGATTTGTCTTCTTGAGCGCTACAAAATCGATCAAAAGAACTCTCAAATCAGAGCCGCGGTTCTTCCATAACGGAGCAAACAAGTCAACCGGCCGGACCAGCCAAGACAAGCTAAGGCTAGCACTCGGCAAGCCCAACTGGCATGAAGGGGGGCCTAGCACGGCTGTACCAGTGCTTAGCATGGGCTGAACCAAGAAACATGGCTTGTGCAAGAGGCATCCGGCATGGACCGTGCCAATCCCTTCCCCCTGTAATCCATATCTTCTTTTGACTCCAAAATCTAACTAAGTCTGGGTGCAGATCATTCCATTTCACACGGTACACATCGTTTGAAGTCCCCAATATAGGTACTAACCCACAGGGTGTGAAGAACGACATGGCCCGCATCATTTTACTGAGCAGAATAAGATTCCAACCAATGGGATGCGGCAAACGACACAAGATGCAGATCATTAGGGCAAAAACATAGTTCTAGTCGACGGTATGTACAGGTTGACATAGACCATGCTAGCACAAAGGGACCAGTATATGCCATGACCGATGGACAGTGGTGGCATGAGATCACGGGCAGTGCCAGGACTGACGGGTCGTGCCAGGACGAGAGGGCCTCAGTTGGCAAGGATCGTTCCATATGCCACCCTCCATGACGTTTGGGGCTACTCAAATTTTTGCACATTTTTGGACATTTTTGAAGGCCCAATTCTCTACTACTTTATATATGTACCCTTGTCTACTAGGATTTAAGTTTATACACATTTTTCATCTTGTAGAGTAGGATAGAGAGAGAGAGAGAACACTTTTACTTCTCTCTAACTAAAGGATTATATTTTCATTCATGTATTAATGTTTATTCTGTGAGTTTAATATATTCTCCTATTTTTATGTGATTTGTTATATTATGTTGGCTTGTTCTTAATGTTTGTAAACTACATGATTCTCACACTTAGTTAGCACACACCAAAGTCAACTTTCATGCTGTGCAATATTGATACCCCATGGGGGGGAATCTAGATGCGCTTGGGGTAACGGTGGGTCTGTATCCACGTGGGTGTGTACACATAGGTTGCATTTGTTAACGTTACGATCGACAATGAACTAGTAAGCTGATGAGGCTGTCTGAATGGTAGAGGGTATATATAGATTGATTATAAAACTAGGGTTAGCTTTGGAGTTATCGATAAGGTGCTTCACCCCCTTTGCTTTTTTAGGTCTAAGAAGAAACATTCATGGTGTAGTGCCCAGGACGTAATAGCATGTGGAAGACTCAAATATGCACTGTAGACGGGGATGTTGTTGTACTCTCCTAATTATAGAGGTGGTTTCAATGGAAGAATGCATGTGAACCCTACATGACAGGTATGGGGAAGTGTTAACCATCGACCAAACTACATGTCAAAAACACTAAAATAGGTTTAAAGTTATGCGTGATGAAATCGATTATCAAAATGACATTAATCATGTTACAGAAATATTCCCTGAGTGATAGTTTACATAGTTTATTCCCGTGATCATTTGCATGCTAGTAGTTAGTTATAAAAACCCCACATACTTGTTTTCCCAACACTGATTGTTCTAAACACGTATTCAGATTGATGACCCGATCACGGTTGTGTATAGTTATTTATTTGATTCCTAACTTTTCCGTGGATGACCCTGATAATTGTCACTATCTACCATCCTTAGTGGTGTAGTTGTATGAACGGGATCAACAATATATATCTCTATATTTCACCCCTAACAGCCCTCCTCTCGGTTATTAGTGGATCTCGCAAGGTTCATTAATCAGCAGCACCGAGAGAGGGTTGGCTAAATTTTTCCACCCCTATCAGGGATGTTAGTTTAAAGGTCTGGAAGTTAACTTGCATAGCTTGTTAGTTAAGTAGTTAGTGTTGTTTTTTGTTTTGTTTTTACTATTGAGTTTTCTTGCTAGTATTTGGTTACTTCTAACCCTTTCTGCTAGTTTTGTTTTTAGTGGGGTACTGTTTGCTCCTAGTTCATGGTAAATAACCCTACCAATAATTTGGGAGTCTTACATTATTCAATGGAATACACAGGTGATAGGTGAATGAGGAAAAGGATGTTTAGATAAGAGGTTTCACGGGAATCGATTTTTGTGAGTGAAGAATGAAGAGAAATAGCGGAGGATAACCTCACTTTGAGGGAGTTGATGGCTCCAAATTTTGAGAATCAAACACTTTACTTAATATTCCGACCCTTTCCTCCCAATGTGACGTGTGAACTCAAGAGCGGTATGATCCATTCTTGCCGACATTCCATGGAATGGCTGAGAAGATCCGAACAAACATATTTTGGAATTCCACCTAGTTTGTACAAACATGAATGGAGGAAGATTAAAATTGAGGGTGTTTCCCTTCCCACTTTGGGATTCGGCTAAATATTCTTTGTACTATCTCCCGCATGGTTGCATCGCTTCTTGGATGGATATGAAGCACAAACTTCTCAAGAAATACTTCTCTGCTTCAAAGTGTGCGGGGTTAAAAAAACTTCCAATATCTTTCTTTTTGTTAATGAGTCTCTTTACGAGTATTGTGAACGGTTCAAAAGGTTATTGGCGAGCTATCCATATCATCTATTCAAGGAGGGATACCTAGTTTACTATTTCTTCGAGTTGTGGGATGATGACATACGTATGGTGAACGCCAATTGCAATGGTTCAATCGCCAAAATGAGCCCAATGTACTCTTCAAGAAAATGGCAAATGGTACAAGGCAATTCAGTACAAGATCTAGGGTGAATCTCATGGATGAACCGTCTGAACCCCCTAAGTTAGAGGAGCAAGTCCAAGCTCTTTCCTCAATTATGAAAGAGTTCATGAAATGGGGAGTTCAACAAGAAAAAGTGTGCGGCATTTACATCCTTGATCATCACACGGATGTGTGCCAACAAGTGATGAAAGATTTGGAGGAATTTAAGGTGTTGTATTTCATCAATGGTGGAAATTGCTCATAGTTTGGTAGGGGACAACAATAAGGGTTTCAGGTGAACCAAGTTGGTGAAAGGAAAGATCTCTATGCAAACACCTTCAACCTGAGTTACCTCGATCACCCCAACTTCCATTGGTGCGAGAAGAACCAATTGCAAGGGTACAACCGAGGTGGACAAGATCCACCTCAACCCTATCCAAGGTGAGAATGGTCTTCCAAAAACTAATCCTCACTCTGCAAGTCTAAAAAAGAGGAAATCCTTGAAGCATTCTCTTAATTGGCTAAGAAGCATGATGTCTTTGCGGAGCCCACAAGATGAGAGATTGAAGATCTTGGGACTGTGGCATTTTCAAGCATCAAGAATCTTAATGTTCGAGTCAGACAACTTGCCACCTCGGTGAGCTGACTTGAAGGCATAGATTCTGGCAAGCTTCCTTCCTAACCAGAGATTAATCCGAGGAATGTCAGCACTTTGATGCTAAGAAGCTGAAAGGAAGTGCGCGATCCCGAGAAGGAAATCTTACAAGAGGATGATTTGGTAGTGGAGAACAAAAAACCAACTTGGAGTAGAAATAATTGGTTGTGAAAGAACTCTTCAAGGAACTTCCAACACCCAAGGTGAGGGTTAATCTACCGCTACCTTTCCTTAGTTCACTTAGGGGAAGGCCAAAGGTGACAACCAATGATGAGAACATCCGTAAAATGTTCGAGAAAGTTGAGGTTAGCATTCCACTCTTGGAATTAATTGATCATATGATAAATTCTTGAAAGTTTCATGAACTAAAAAGAGGAATAAAACACTTAGGAAGTTACAGAAATTGAAAGTGTGGGGAGTTGCTACTCTAATCATATAAATTTGCCTAAGAAATGTGATGACCCTGGCATGTTTTCATTTTCTGTTTCTTTAGTTAGTAAATTGGTGTAAAATAATACGATTGATCTAGGAGCCTCTATGAATTCCATACCTTCTTGCATTTATGAGAACTTAGAAATAGGTGAGCTTAAATAAAGTTTGGTAATTGTCCAAATGGCCGATCACTCCCAATATATTACTCATGGACCAGTGAAGGATGTGATATTCCAAGTGGGCAACATGGTGTTTCTGGTGGAATTCCATGTCCTTGATGTAGTGCACGATGGTGGCACACCATCTATTTTATTAGGGAGGCCTTTTCTTAAGACGTCAAGGACTAAAACCGACATTCATTTAGGAATGCTAACCTTAGAGGATGACATGGACATGATTGGTTTTGATATTTACAAATCTAAGCATGATTCACCTAATCTCTCTCTTGTGTGTAAAAGTATAACCTAATGTGAAGAAATTGCTCAACGTGATAAATCTTGCATGACTGAAAATGTTAAATGCCTAAATGAGATTCTTAAAGATGAGAAGGTGTTACCCAACATAGAAACCTTGCATGCTCTATCCTTTGTGAATGAATTGTGTAATGTTACACTTATTGGTGAACATGTCTCTTCTAGTAAAGTTTTTCACCTTCGATATTTCACACTAACTTGCGGCGGAAAAAGAAGGGGATTAAGGAATTAACCACTCCTAAACCCATTCCTATTCCCAAAATCAACAAGAATGTATCTATGATTAAGAAATATGGGCATGTTTATGATGTTTCGCCAAAGATTAAGGGTAAGCCAAGGATAATCTTGAGACCCGTCCACAAGGACGTAGTTGTTGGTGGCATCAAGGATGGTATTCTAGTGACCCATCTAACCGTTCTTATTTGTTTTTCAAACATGCACGAAGTAATAAGTCATGAGGACAATAAAAATATGGTGCTTTTATATTAGTGGTCTTTTAAAAAATGTTTTCTTGTGAATGTTTGGGAGTGTTATTTTTTATGGTGTTTTTTGAAAAAATCTAGTCATCAATTTTGTTTGGAACAGTACTACTCTTGGTTTTTAGTGTTTTTGGATGCTGGTATGGCATGAAAATTTTGGAGCGGAACAAGGCAAGGAAGCTTAGTGCCAGGGCTCAGCACGGTCCGTGCAAAGGCTTCTCAACAAGAGGATGACATGGAAGACACGGGGGCATCATGCATGCATCGTAATGAGATAAGCACCCGCCTACGCGAGACCCCTGAAGTGGAATGGATGCCATGTGTCGACACTAGGGATGATCATGGGTCTAGGACCCGAACCATACCTACAGGGTCTTGACCCATTGGGTCGGGTATGAGTCTAAAAAAATTTAGACCCTTTGGGTCCAGGTCTAAGTATGGGTCTATATTTTTAGATACATGTCCGAGTCTGGGTCTAAAATAATAAGATCCAGAGCCGACCCAGACCCAGACCCAATTCGTAGACCCATATAAGCCCAGATATATATAATTTTACAAAAATTTGTAAATTACTTTTTTATTATCTTTGTATTTTTAGTTCATCAAATTCTACAAATAATATGTATTGTATATTTTTTTATCTTTAAAAATTAATTCTAATACATATTGAACTTCCATTATTTGCATATAAGATAATAGCTAAATGTGCAATTATGCCCCTCAGATCCTTGTTTTGTGCACATATACCCTCCAGTTTTTTTGAAAATGCATTTGTACCCCTGGTGACATTTTGAAAGTGCATTTGTACCCCTCATGACATCTGGAAAATTGGTCAACTTTTGTCATTATCGGACTAAAAGGAAATGATTGTTTTGCCCCTAAAAACCAAAAAATAGTAACCAATTTTGTATTTTCACCCCATATCTTGAATCTGTTCAAGTAATCCAACTCAGAACGGGGAAATCCGTTGGAATTAAGGTTTGAAACAAGAACTAAATCTCTCCCGGCCAAGTCGCGGATGAAGTGTTTCGAATCCTAGTCCAGATCGCACTGTTTTTTAACTCAAAATTTTGACAAGGTATTTTTTATATCGATGTTGATGAAGGGTCCTTAGCTTTTCAAAAATGAAGTAGAGGTTATTTTAGTAATTTTAATATTGGCCAACACCGGAAAATAATAGGTCAACATTGGACTCAGGCAGGAGGAGTATGAGTTTTTATGTCACAACTAATCCAAGGGTATATGAGCAATTTTAAAAACTGGAGGTTATATGTGCACTAACCAAGAAAATGGGGGTATGAATGCATTTTACCCAAGATAATATATTTTTTATTTAGTGAAAAAAATTTATTAGACCCATTTTGGACCTAAGACCCATTTAGACCCATCGGGTCTGGGTACGGGTCTAAAGTTTTCAGACCCTACGTGTCTGGGTCTAACTAAATTTTCTTAGGGTCGGGTTTGGGTCTTGTTAGACCCGACCCATGATCATCCCTAGTCAGCACATATCCCCCCTACGAATCTGTGTTGCCTACCTTTCTAGCCCTATTAAAACCTATCCTTGACCCTATATAACCACAACCCCCCTCTCTTTTCTTCCTCCCAAACTAGCCTAAACTCCCTCTCACACTCTTTTAGCCATAACTTCCTCAATTTTTATCCGATTCACCCCCACTTGGTATTAAAATATCCATAATTTCGAACCCTATCAAACCCACTAAAATTCAGCCTCAGAAACTTCATGGTTTTTCCCAGTAAATTCAAAGACCAGTTCGGCCATTAATTGAGTTTCTCCCAAAAACTCAATTTTTGGTCCATTCTAAGTGTTAGAGTTGCTTTGAATTGATCTAGGAGAGGTTCCGCACATCCTCGATAAAAGATTTCACCACATTCTCCATTTGAGGTAATTTGACAAGCTCTCTTAGTTATTTGAAGAAGTTGGACTCGTGAATTTTTTGTGATTTGGTTATTTGCATGCTTGAAAGTTCAGGCGGTTAGTGTGGTCGGTAGAATTATTTTGGAAGACATTATTTTGTGTTGGGGGTGTTTGGTGAAAGCTTTACTAGATTGTGTTGTTGTTAGTTGCTATACTTTTGTATCCATCATGTCTCATAGACAAAGAGGGGAACCTAGTGTACCCATTATGGGGTTGACCTCCCTCACTTGGGAACAAAAGAAAAGGTGAGGCTTTCTAGTAGGGCGCCCTATTCTAGAGACTAAGTTTGTTGACGAAGAGACCATCAAGGGTCTCAAACTCTACTAACACATTAGGATCCTTCTAGGAAAGATTGGTATGAAGGAATTCACTACAGCAGCAGCCCCTACCTACACTAGGTATACCCTAGAATTTATATCTACTGACTCCAAGGAGAACAACAGGAAATTGTGGAGATCTGTGAGATTCCACTTAGGGGATATGCCCCGTGGTCTGACTTACGCTCAGCTGATGCAAATTTTCAAATAAAAGCTGCGAAGAGATGTGAATGGGTACAATGACGGATGTAGAGTTTTAGTTGTATTCGTTCTGGGCTACCATCACCCGGTAGCTGAGGGGGGGAGCAAGAACAACGACATGTTGCACGCAGCACGAAGGTATGTAGCCAGGCTATTGAGTGTGGTAGTCAGATGTCACGGGGAGGCCACAATTACCACTGGGAATGATTGTAGTAGGTTTTGGTCAATCTGCATGAGGAAAGCTTACCCCTATCTCTTGGATGACTTCATCACTCACTGTATTCATCTCTCCACGACACCATCTCACACTGGGAAAATAGCAATTGGCGGTATGATCTCACTTTTAGTTCAGTACTACAACCTTTCGGTGAGTGGGGGAATGAGGATGAAACCACAATCACAGTTTACACTCACTCTACCGGTTATGTATGAGGCAAAGCTTAAACCGGAGGACAATTAGGGTGTCTTTTGGTTGTACAAGGAAAGGAAGTTTATGAGATTGACCCAGCGTGTGAGGAACACTTTGATCAAGAAGTTCAAGCTACTGGATCTCATCATCGAGTTGGATGCGGATTTAACAGTGGTGTTGGGAGAGCATTACCCAGGAGATAAGGATGATACAGAGAAGGAGGATGATCTGGAGTAGGTCCCGGTGCATCCCACCCAGTTCATTTCCATTGAGCATCAGACCATCCAGCCACAGCCAACATTCCTTTAGGTTATGCCACTGCAACTTTTTGAGCATCCCTTAGCCCCACTTCCTTTTTTAGATCAGGTATTTCGAGAACCACCCCCTCATTAGCGACATTTTATCATTCATGAGAATCCATATCATTCTGCAGGGTATAGCGCTAGCAGTTCTCATAGACAGAGCATCTCCTCCCACTATGATGACTTTGCATAGACGAGCAGTTGTGGGTGGGAGGTCGTCGTTGTACCTCTCAAAGTTACAATTTTTAAGCCCTAAAATGCTCTTAACTGCAACTAAGCTGATAATGGCAAGTTGGGGTCATCCACAGACACAAGGGATTTTCCTAAGCATTTGCTCATATAATGGTAAATACTATGCTAGATATAAAGATAAGCATATATATAAAAACACATAATGGGGGGTTTGGTTGATTTTTCATAAGTTATAAATTAAAAGACAAGTTACACTATCAAACCATACAAATCTACTAATTAAGCAACAATAACTAAAATGAGATTAAACATGAATTACGGGATCTTGGGGACAATTGACTTATATTTCCCAGACTTCTATCTATCATTGAACATTTAGTTTATTCAACACTTTTACTACTTGTTGTGAAGATAAATCTTCTATCCTTCTTTGATAGTAGTTTACAAGAGTGAATTCAATATCTCTCACTAAACCTCACTAATGACCCCTTTTGTCGTTCAATGCCTAAAGGTATCTCATTAATGGCATTAAGTACAAAGAATCAACAAGCTTGGTAAAACTTATAAACACTACTCTGTGTCTAAGCATTGAACCAATTCATGCATTTACACAAGATTATCCAAGAACGTTCAACGTTCATAAACCTCTCTCATTTGCAACACAAAACAAACTTGACAAAGAATTCGACATTATCACATTCATCTAGCATTCATCAAATCAACAACAACACTAAAACCTCTAACTCATGCTCTTGGATTTCATATCAAAAGAGGGGAGAATTAGCTAATTTCTCCAAACCCTAACACATAATCATACAAGCAATGCATATACTCAAACTTCCATTATCATTAATGGATTAAACAACCCAATTCAAGCACCATAAATACACAATAGCAAAATATTAAATAGCTTACATATATATCTCAAGAGATGGACTTGGAAGTCTTAATCAATTGCTCCCAAGGTTATGTTTAGCTACTAGAACCCATACTAATTAACAAAAGAAAAATCAAACATGAATTCAAGAAGAAACTAAGATGAATAAGATGGGAAAACTAGGGTTTTATGCTCTGAAATCGGGAGAAAAAGTTAAAGAAGAAAGAGAAAAGTAATGAATATTATTGTACAAAAAGTCCAAAAAGTAAGTGTGCGCCGCGGACCGTCGCGACTCGCGATGGTCAGATTACTCTGCTCCCAAATGTTGTTTTCTTTCTTGGTTTAATTGTAGTTGTCTCCTTTTCTCTTCCTCGGGTCTTCAATGTCTTCATGGTCTTCAAATCTTCAAAGATAGTCTTCAAAGCCTTCCAATATTTACCTTATCACACAAAACCCTCCTAGAAGAGTAATAAAAGTGTAAAGTCGCTCTTAACTCATCTTTAGAGAATTTTAAGGCAAAATGCCACATATAGGGTACAAGAATATACAAAAGTGAATCCAAAGAGTTCCAAAATAACTATATGTATATATATATATAATGGACACACCAGTATGAGCTAAGTAGTGGATTGTACACATGTCCTACAGTAAGATCGACACGAAGGGTGAAGGACTTCATTGATAGGAATCGTGTACAAGGCTACTATTTGAGAAATCCCTTGCTCAATTTTGTAGAACTTGCTCATTTTTTTAGTTTTTTTTTATACAAAACTTGCTCAACTAAGTTTTGTAAATTAGCTATAGGTTTTGAGATTCAAGTCCACTTGATTTTTTGCTTACTTGTTAAAACACTGTTTTTATTTCTTCAAAGGTTTCAGAAGCTTATATATCCCCCACTCTGATGGCTTAGATTAAAAAAAGAAAAGGAAAGACTAAGTGTTTGCTTGCTTATTTGTTCTAAGCTGACAACGGTGTAGGCGATCCAATCGTGTTGTGTGGATATGTATGGAGGATCACATATGGGATTTTTGTCTCCACTCTTTGATAGATTCAATATAGTTACATGCATGAGATCCGCATTAAGGTAATTGTTAAAATTTAAGGTATCTTTGGCTTCTATGTTAAAACCATTTGGCACTAAGTGAGTGTGACCCAACACCTTATATATTAGTTATAATCATTATAAGAAACCGATGTGGATATATCTTTCAATACGCTCCATCACGTGCCAACGTGGAAACACTCAACGATCCATATCGGGCCAAATTAAAGGGGATCCATACATCGGTCTAATAACTCAACCTGAGCTTTGATACCACGTTAAATTTCAAGGTATCTTGGACTTCCATCTTAAAACCAATTGGCACTAAATAGTGATGACTATTATTATCCTTGTAAGAGACTAAGATATACTATCAATCTTTCAATATTGATATTCAGTTAATTTAGATTAAATCAATTCTCAATAGGGGTGTAGTGGATGTTTAAGTGTACTTTCGAGAGACGTGGTGGATTAAGTTGCCAGAATTCTTCGATAAAATTAAAGAGCTTCAGAAGAAAAAAAATTGTTTACTTTTAATATGTAATTTGAAGGTTAGAATGTAATTTGGATATTAGTATGTAATTTGGATGTTAGTATGTAATTTGATTATTTATACGTAATCCTAAAAAAAATCTGAAAGTCAGCAATCATAAAATAAACACCCAGCTATCATAATCATGGCCTAGTGATGACCAAAATATTATTTATTCAACGATGAACTTCTCCATATATAACTACAATCTGGAGTTAAGGTTAAACTGAGAGCACCTATTGTACTTCGACGGCACGGTTTCGGAGAATCCCAAACGGGATCGGTTCAAATCAAACTCAACTATATGATCCTGCAACTGATACGCACCCAACACGATTGCAGCTCTAGGATTGCTCCCTCCATCGACAAATGCTAAGCACCATTTTCCGCCTCTCACTTGGACTAACGAGTTGGACCGAAACACACCCCAAGAACCACTCTGAGACTGATTCTGCATCACAAATTCGATGAAAGGAGCCGCGATTCGAACCCTCTGCGCAGTGGGTGGCAGCTTGTTGAAGCAGGCTCCAAACGGATGCACCGGTACTCTCGCCACAGATGCACCCATGTTCAAGAATTCGTGCACGAAGGCATTCGAAAACGCCATGAAAATGGAGTGTTCGAGTGCCGTGTGAGGAGCTACGGTGCTGATCATTGTTCCCCCGGAGCTCTTGGATGGGTGGAGCAAAAGAGATGTGTTGAATTGGACATCTTTTCGGTTGATCCTGATTGATTTCACTGGTATGAAATACTCCCCGTTCCACCCGATGGAATATGGAATGTATTTGAGACCATTGGAGAAGCTCTTTTTAGAGATGGTTTTACTTTTATAGGGTGGATTCCCAAAGAAGATGACCCCGCTTTGATCCTTCTCAGAGGAAAGACACATAGAAAACCGCGGCGCAAACCCGAAATGGGATGCGATTTGGCTCGGCAAAGAGACAGGCTCATGGCTAAATCCCACAAATCCCTTCACATTCTGAGGTTCACCCTCAAAGAAAGATGATGGTGCACAAGCAAAGATGAAATCACGCAGAATCGACAGAGGCCCCGGAAGCGAGCCCTGGAGAGTTTCGACCGCCAGGGCATCTTGTGTGACTTTAGCAAGCGCGGTTTTCCGTGTCAAGGGGTTGGTTACAAGGACAACACAGGTGGAGTTGTGGCAGCCGACGGGCTTATCTCCGGCCCGGCCTAAGGAGCATTTTTGGCAGAAATAGGTACCAGTGAGTGAACAGGTTTTTGATTGGCAAAGTGGGTTATGGTAGGCTGAGGATAAGTAGCCATGACCGACGTCGCAGTTAACCGAGAGGAATTTGCTATTGAGGTCTAGAAGAAATGGGACTGGCTTAAGGGGAGTTTTTCTTGGAATGTCTACGATGAAAAGGCCTGTGGTGTTGTCTTTGCGAACCGGGAGGGTAACCGAAGTCGGCTTCAAGGGCTCGGTTTGTGGTGCAATGAGGAGGATGAGTAGAGCGGAGAATGTGAGGAAGAAATGCAGCATGTTTTTGGAAGCCATATTTCCTTTAGGGCTGAAATGTGATTGATGAAAATGTGGAGTCAGGATATGGTTTATATAGGCGTGGAAGGTTGAGTTTTGGGAGATTATCTTGAAATATGAACGTTGTTTCTCGTGAAACAATCACGGATTAAGGCCTTAATCTTTTTTTCTTTCTGTGGAGTAACTGTTATAGCCCATTTTTTTCTAGGGCTGAGAGAAGATCAGGTGGGTTTTAAATGTGATTTAGGAACCCATTTTTGGCAGGTTATAAACATGTTTTGGGAGATGTCAGTGTTTTTTCTCGTGGAAGATGACTAGATCATGAGTAAAATGTTCTTCTTCAAGTTTTTCGTTTTGAACTTTGAGTCGACAGGTGGTATAGAAATCAGGATTTTTTTTAGTCATGAATTAGATAAGGAAAATTAGAATATATTATTTTAAATAATTATATGATTGTAATTTTTTTTACTTATATGCACACTTATTATATTAATACAAATCAACTACAGGACGAATAATTCCCGAAGCACACAAATAGAAGAGTAAATGGAAGAAATTACCATAGTAGTAGAAAGAACGATCCAAGGTTAAGATCTTCGATAATGAAAAGAATATTCTAATTACAAGAATATAGGATACAACAAAGGATATTATATTCCCAATCTACCAAAGTTTTACCACTACTACCAGTTCTGCCTCTAGAATTACCATCTAGGATAACTAAGGTTTGGTTGGCTGAAGCTTGGCACACTGATCTTTGGTGTGAAGGAGCTCAAAAACTCAAAGGTAGGCTTTGGGAAATATCAACTCCACGGTTAAGCCAACTGGGCCAATCTACGATCCGATATAAGCTAACTGAAGATCAGATCCACCATCTTGAAGATCAACAGACATGTCATTTAAAAAAGTTTCGAGTCGGGGCTTGACATTCTCAATTATCTCCAACACATCTCTTTGCTTAAAAGAGTGCTACAAAATCTGAGGCTCTTATATAGCCCTACAATTGTAGTTGTGTGATCACTAAGGGTTCATTGAGTTAGGGAAAATTCTTCCATCACAATGCGAGTGTCTAAGTCAGGACCCTTAACTTCAAGCGCCATAATATCAAGCTAAAGCTTCTCATTTTCGGCCTGAAGCTTCATACACTACCATAGGACTGCCCCTCTAACACCCATTTTTCGGAAGTGTAGCACCAATTTTAGGGTCCAAAAAATCGGTGCCTAAGTAACGGGTGATTTGTTTTCACTGGATTTTTAGAAACCGGTGCTAAATCTAGCACCGGTTTTTGGGTAGCACCAGTTTTGTAAAACCGGTGCTAAATTGGCACCGGTTATCATGTTAGCACCGGTCAATTAAACCGGTACTAGGTTTAGCACCGGTTTTCCATATTTTAGCATCGGTGAGAAAACCCGGTTCTAAATTTAGCACCTTTTTATTTTGGGTTAGCCCCGGTTTTTTTATTAGCACCGGTTTGTTTGGTATTAGCACCGGTCTTAAAATCGGCTTTGTTGTTTGCACCGATTTTTAGAAAACCGTTGTTGGAATTTTCACCGGTTATTTATTTGGAATTGCAATTGGGCGCTGACCGCAACTGCGTGCAGCTGCTCCATTAGTTCAATTTAGGAAAAACAAAACTAGAATTAGGCGCTGACCGCAACTGCGTGCAGCTGCTCCATTAGTTCAATTTAGGAAAAACAAAACTAGAATTGGGCGCTGACCGCAGCTATTCTAATGGTGCGATTTAGGAAAAATAAAACTAGAATTGAGCATTGACCGCAGTTGCTCTAATAGTTCGAGGGAAACATAACACACGGATTCGGTGCTGACTGCAGTACCGTGCAGTGACACTAATACTTCACTACAAACAGTAGAACAGTCCAACAACGATTATATGGCCACATCTAGCAACAAAAAAAACATTTCCACAAATTCCCTGTTTTTAGTGCAATGTAATAAATCGGTGCACCGATTATACTGCACAAATTCCCAACACTCACAATTCATCAGGCATAAACAAAAATGTTGTAGAAAAAAGGCTATTGAATATGATCAAATGTAATTTACTAGGTGATGGAGTACAGGAACGTGGTCAGTGGTTGCCAAAATTGGGTTGACAACCCTACATAAGATACGAGGACATATTGTTTCACGGAGATGATGTGTATCGAATTTTGGGGACATTTACCTTTCATAAAGAGAGATACTATGTGATGGTATGTAGGTAATGGTGAACCTATCCAACAATGGATTCAATTCCCTGTTTGACATGCATTTTGGCCATGCAATGGAGAAAAAATCGCGAAAATACCAACCCAACTAAGAGTAATGCTGCATAATTTCTGTTTCCCCAAAGGCGTGCGATCTTCTGAATTTTTTTGAAACATGCATTAA